>CAUYQG010130448.1:0-10939 GCA_963574415.1 Tarsius wallacei
GGCATAGCACACACCAGAGCACAGGGACTTAAAAGAACCAGAAAAGACCAGGTGTGGTGGCTCAAGCCTGTAATTCCAGCACTTAGGGAGGCTGAGATGAGAGGATTGTCTGAGCCCACAGGTTCAAGAACAGCCTGGGCACCTTGACAAGTCCTCATCTCTACAATAAATCAAAAAATTAACCGGTGTAGTAGCATACGCCTGTAGTTCCGGCTACTTGGAAGGCTGAGGCGGAAGGATCACCGGAGCCCAGTGGGTCAATGCTGGTGTGGCCGTGAGCATGCCACTGCACTCCAGCCTGGGCGGCGGAGTGAGACTCCAATTAAAAAAAAAAAAAGCCACGTTCGGTGGCTCAGCCTGTAATCCTGCGCTTTGGGAGGCTGAGGTGAGTGGATTGCCTGAGCCCGCAGGTTCGAGACCTGCCTGGGCAACTTGGTGAGACCTCATCTCTACAATAAATAAAAAAAATCAGCTGGGCGTGGTAGCGCATGCCTGTAATTCCGGCTACTCGGAAGGCTGAGGCGGAAGGCTGAGGCGGAAGGATTGCCGAAGCCCAGCAGGTCGAGGCTGCAGTGGCCGGGAGTGGCCACTGCACTCCAGTCTGGGCGACAGAGTGAGACTCCAACTCAAAAAAAAAAAAAAGGGTAGAAAACTGAAGCAGTCCATGATTAGAGGCACACAGTAGAAGTAGAAGTGGCAGGTCAAGTCTTGCCCAGTGCCTGGAAGGCAGGATGATGAAGAGTGGATTATGTCCCAACCCAAAGTAACAGCTACCAAAGAATGGTTGTGGGTGAGAACCCTACTTACAGTAAGCAGCACCATCCTTGTTCATGCCTTTCAGCAACCCTGCAAGGCAGGTAGTGGGCTCCCCATTACCAGGTGAGGAAACTGAGGCAGTGAGCCTAGAGCCTCTGCACCTTCACCTTTTCTTGCAGATTTTGGACCTGAGAAGATAACTCAATGTTAGAACCTCCCAACTCTATTTCTTCTCTTGCACATGCCCAGATGGGGGTTTGTTCCACATGCATTGAGATGAGAGCCGAAAAAGTGTCTTACCAATAGAACTAAATGGATTCTAATCCTTTTTAAATCATCAGGTCTCTGCACTGCACAGACGCATAGAGGCCATCACAGAAGTGGCTGCAATGTGCAAAGTCAACATCATCTGTTTCCAGGAAGCGTGGAGTAAGTCTCTTTTGTGGTGCTTTCTCTGCCGTCTTCAAACAATCATGTATTATTTCCTTGTTGCCAAGAGTGTCTGCTACCTGGTTTTAAAAAATAATATCCTTTGTTTTCTCATCTATAGAAAGGTTTTCTGTCAACATCACCAGGAACCTAGGGACCTCAACCTCCCTGCTGTCATGCACCAGGCTGTTGTCTGGTCCTGTCTGTCCTCTCTCTTCTGAATTGTTAAAGATTCTTGAGAACCCTAAGGACACTTAGATTCCAGGTCGGGTTCTACATCCCCTTCTGAATCCATTCACCTCTCCCCTTCTCTACCACTGCCCAGGTCCAAGTCACCAGCAACTGTCCCAGGCTTCTGTAATTCCTTCCAGCTGGCCTCTGGTGCCCTGCACTCTGGCCCTCCTGACCCTTCTTCACCTTCAGATCTCAGCCCAGAGCCAGACTCCCTTTCTAAACATTCCTGGTATGGTGTACCTTTTCTTTATGATATTTTGTTTTGTTCTGTTTTTATCAGAGCTCTACATGCTCATGGCTTAGAGTCAAATGGGTTTACAAGGTCGGTTACCAAAAAAATAACCTTTCTCCCAAGAGGTAAGTACTTTCAAATACATAGCTGGTTCCTTTGGAATTTACCTTTGCTTCTGTTACTATTTCCTAATTTCTCCTAATTTTTTGTCTCCTCATGGCCCCTCCACACACATGTGCCCTTCCTCTTCTATCTCCCTATCTGTCCTCTGCCAGGCCGTTTTGTGAACTTTGATTTCTTTTCCTGAATAATTTTCTGTTTTCCCTGTAGTATGTTTTGTCATACTTACCATGGGTTCAAGCACAAACTTTCTACCAGTTCCTAAATCTCCTTAACATGAGTTAGGCACATCAAGCAGCCTATCAGAGTTATCTCAGAGAAATCTGCCCCAGAGCCTTCTGACTGCATCTGAGTTGGGTGCCGTCTCTGCTGGCCACTCAGTTCTCATCTTGGGATCTCCCCTCACCGTCATCCTGGGGAGTCCCTTTGCCTTGCTCATGTGTTTCTCTGTTCCCACATCTTCTTTATTGGTTTTTACCCTCATTTTGGTGAGTAGTGTAGTGGATTTCTTATAACTTTGTTACCTTGGCATCCATTTTGACTACAAGTTTAAGTTTCTCATGCCAGAGGCAGGGCTCAGTCACCCTTAACACAGTTTCCAGTTCTGCATCACATCCAAATGGCTCAAGCTGGTGGCTAAAGGTAGGAACTTATAGGCATCTCTCTTGCCTAGACTGGCTCCCTGCTTTTCTGCTGCTTCCTTTAAACAGACCATCCATGCATTTGCCTGTGAACCCAAAGTGACTATGCCCTACTCCCCCCCCCCCTTTTTTTTTTTGAGTTGGAGTGTCATTCTGTATCCCAGACTGGAGTACAGTGGCACGCTCCTGGCCACCGCATCCTCTACCTGCTGGGCTCCAGCAATCCTTCCGCCTCAGCCTTCCAAGTAGCTGGATCTACAGGTATGTGCTACCATGCCCAGCTAATTTTCGATTTATGGTAGAGACAAGGTCTTGCCAGGTTTCCCGGGCTGGTCTCGAACCCGTGGGCTCAGGCAATCCACTCGCCTCAGCGTCCCAAAGTGCTGGGATTACAGGCTGAGCCACCGAGCCCAGCCCCTACTCCCTTATATATAGTTGCCACATGCTTCTGCCTGATCTTTCATTCCTGTCTCACCCAGGAACATAGGGCTCCTCTCTCAACTAATTGTGCCCTCCCTGCCTGGGATATATGAATAAAAATCTTTGAACTAGTTTCCTATTGTGGTGATGTAGGGAATTTGCACCTTCCATCAGAAGAACCAAGGCTTCCCCAGGCTTGGTTTTCCCTGGGACTTGGGGGAGAACACAGGGTCAGGCTCCCAGCATATCTGGACATGGGTCAGACTAGAGCCACAGGACTTCTGCCAGTATAAACAAGTTTCCCATGTGAGGGACCCCGATCACAGGTCAGACAAGTAGGTATCAGGCTATCCACCACGTACAAGAAGTATCCCATGAAAGGCTCACTATAAACACCATATCCAGCCTCTTTTATTTCCCATGAGGGCAGGGTTGCCAGCTGTTTCTGAGAAAGAACACATAGGAGGTAAACTTTGGAGACCTTGCCTATCTGAAAATGTGTTTTTTTAATAAGTTGTTTGATAGTTTGGTTGGGTATCAAATGTTAGGTTAGAAATCATTTTCCTTCAGAAGTTTGGACATACATTGTTTCGTTTTCTTACAGCTCTAGGTATTGATATATGATCCACTGTCTGTGACTATGGAAGACTGTGAGATCTTTTTTTTTTTGCTAACCCTGCAATTTTATAATGATGTTCCATTGTGTGTTTCTATTTTAATCCATTATTCTAGGTACTCACTGGGTTCTTTCAGTCTAGAAACATGGTTTCTGCAGATCTAGGAAATTTTCTTTTATTGTTTGATTAGTTGTTTTTCCCTCTTTTTTGCTTTCTCTTCTTGATAGTCCAACTATTAAGATATTGAAACCCTGAACTAGTTCCCTAATTTTCTTAAGTGTTCTCTCCTGATTTTTTTCTTCTTTGTCTTTTTTGCTCAGTTTTCTGGTTAGATTTGATCTAATTTGTCATTCAGTTCTTCTATTTAGACTTTCATTTCTCCTGATCATATTTTGAATTTATATGGGTTCTTTTGGTCTGAAAGTCCCTGTTTTATTACATTTTGTTCTTGCTTCATGGTTGCAATATCTTCTCTTTGAGGATAATCATATTAAGTAAACTTTTTTCTCCCTGCATGGACCATACTTACTCCAAGTTGGTCTTTTTTTTCTGATTGTCTGCTTATATTTTAAGAAATGGGATTTTAAAAGCTGATTGTGAGTTCTGAGTTTATAAGAGGGCCTCACCCGCTGAGCTCTATTATAGGATGATCTGGTTTAGTGCTAATTCCTAGGTAATCCCAATGTTAGTATCTCTGAGTCATTCTTTTCAGGCTGGTCAGAGCCCCCAGTGAAGATTCTTCTACTTTCCTGCCAAGGGAAGAGAACGAGGTCCAGCCTGCTGATATTACTTGGTCCCTCTGTCTTGACATTTTACTTGCCTTCATTTGTCCTGCTTTCTCCAAGGCCAGAGAGCCTCTGCTGAACTGTCTCTGGAGCCTCTTGTAGCAGAGTAAGGACCTGGGCTTCTAGCTGCTTCTTAAGCAGTCTTTTAACTAATCCTTGTTTATCTCCCCTCTCTACTTTTCCATCTTCAGAGGTACCTGTGCCTCTGGTTCCTGAGGTTTTCAGGGGTCCGTGATGGAGAGGGGGTGCTTCCCAGCCTTCACTACTGCTGGCAGTTTTCTCCAGTGTGCTAAGATATTTACCCACATCCCTCTGCATTCCAGCTTCTCGTGTTTTGGTGCTGTTGTTCCCTCCCTCAGTGCCCCATCCTTGTTGGTTTATACCTTTGTAGGAACATCTTTTTCCTGTCATGTTGGTGGAGTTTCAGGAAAGACCATGTGTATGTATCCAGGTTGCATCTCTACCCAGTAGTTTATGTTATTTTCCCATTTCTTGTTACACTTGTACTTATACTCTTGTTTGTGTGACTCTTGATTTGTCTGCCAGCTTCATTAGTATAAACGCTATGAGGCCAGTGCCTGTACTTGTTTGCTTGTCTTTTGATCCCTACCCCCACGCTTTTTACCTTTAGTGACAAGCAAAATCCCTGGTGCATGACAGGCACTACAATATATTGACTGGATGAACTAACTCCTCTTTATTGGTACTGGAATTTTCTCTCATCCATCAAGGCCCAGTACAGCCATCCCCTCCTTAGAGGGGCCCTGGGGACTCCCCTAGGCAGAGCTGAGCACTCTGTCCTGCCAGGCTGTACAACCGCACCAGGTTCTAATTCATCTCCTTCTCTCCAGGCTGGTGGTTCCTGAGGGCTGGGTGTTGGGGAAATGCATGCAGAACCCCTTCCCTCTAGTTTGAGAATTGTAGATGGGGCTTTGCTGCCAGCCTCACCCAACCCCCATTCCACAATCTTCTTTTGAAAGCGTGTTTACATTGTAGTAGTTGTGTAAACAGGAAAAGAAGCCATTTATTCTCTGGGGATACTTGACTCACTCCTAATGCTCTGAAAGCTGAGAATTAATGGTCATTAAGGAGCATTTTTGTTTTCAACAGCTTTTCTGTTGGCTTCCTTAAAATAATTCATCTCTTTTCACAGAAGGCGAGCCTGGGGAACCTTGAGCCTGGTACCAAGGCCCCTGGGGCTGTTGCTGGCAGTGCTCACCACTCGCTCACTTGGGAAGCTGAGATGGTGGTGGTACCATTGGTGGTATATTCACTCTGGTGCTTTCTTAGGACCAGGCTTCGTGGGACTGGAAGGAATTAAGAGTTTCAGTCTTTTTTTCCTTCTTTGTGAAATAAAGAGGGTTGTTGGGTGCAGTGGCTCATGCCTGTAATTAAAAATTAATTAGTCAGGCATGATGGCACGTGCCTTTTGTCCCATCTACTTAGGAGGCTGAGGCAGGAGGATTGCTTGAGCCTTAGAGGTCAAGGTTACAGTAAACTACGATCACTTTACTGCACTCCAGCCTGGGCAATAGAGAAGACCCTATCTCCAAAAAAACAAAAGTCATATCTGCTTCACAAGGGAGTCAGAGATGAACTGCCTGTTACCACACTTTGCACCATGCTGGCATGTGGGCATTTGGGAAATGTTGGCTACAATCATTACTTCTAAACAGGCCAGAAGCCTCTCAGCAAGGCCAGTTAAACACAGCTTTCTGCAAATCGTCCTCTAAAGTCAGTTCAGAGTCAGTGGGACAATACCAGACACCTGGAAATTTCCATTAGGCTAATCCTGCTCAGAGGCATGGACTTGGGTTATTGCAAGGTGGGAAATCCAAAGAGCATACTGAATTAGTCCAGACAAGGAACTCAGTACAGTACTCCAAATCGAGATGAAAAAGCCAAATAGCCCAGTAGGAAATGGGCAAAGGCTATGAAAAAGAAAGTGTAGAGGATGAATCCAGAATGGCCAGTGAACATGCAGCAAGATGCTCAGCTGCACTAGGGACAGGGAAACATTCAATCATAGCAAGATGCTGTTCACACCACCAGGCTGGCAGATATTAGAGATATGTCCATGTGTTGCAGATATTCTGAATGTGGCTGGGCTGTGGAGCGACATACATAGCCTAGGGTCCTGATGCCTGCCCCCAGTGCACTTGCCTACACTCCCCTGCACAGGAAACCACCATTTTGAACCCGGTGTGTGTGGAGATGACAGAACTCATACTACATATGTATGTACCCATTGAATGAAAAAAGCAAACAAAAACCTGTGAATCTAATAAAATTTTTCTCTTTTTTTTTTAGATTGGAAAACATAGTTTATTTAAAAAGTAGACTAGAGAGAGAGAGGAGATTCACCTCCCCAAGGTAGGGGAGGGGACCTCTTTTTTTCTTCAATCAGCTTTCTTGGGTTGAGTTAAGAATACCATTTTTAAACTTTCTTGAGACAGCGTCTTAATATGTTGCCCAGGCTGATCTTGAACTCCTGGACTCAAATGATCTTCCCACCTTACCCTCCTGAGTAGCTGGGATTATAGGCGAGTGCCACCACACCCAGCTAAGGAAAATTTCCTACTGAATTAGTCCCCTGGCGGGGTCTAGCTAGAGACCATGGGAATAACAACATTTATCCTTGAGAGTGCTTATCCTGCAGGGGCTTTGAAACCAGCCTAGGCAATATGATGAGACCTCGTCTCTGCACTAAATCACAAAAACTAGCTGGGCATAGTGGTGTGCATCTGTAGTTCCAGCTACTTGGAAGGCTGAGGGGGAAGGATTGCCTGAGCCCAGCAGGTGAGGCCATGGGGGCCGAGAGTGTGCCACTGCACTCCAGCCTGGGTGACAGAGTGAGACTCCAACTCAAAAAAAAAAAAAAGGAAGTGCTCATCCTGTCCATTGTCTCCCACACTTTTTGTGGGGTCATTAAGTGAGTGGCGCTTCTTATTTCTGAAGAAGCCTCCCTGTCCGGGGGAAGTGGAAGGTTCCCGTGGTGATGCACTGAGAGTTCCAGCATCATCTCATACTTAGGAGTGACCTTCATACTTTCTCCCAGGAGTTTCGGCAGAGCTCCTATCAACTTGCAGCTTAGCTGGCAGCTTGAAATCTGCTGCAAACTTTCATAATAAAGCATATATGTATATACGTATGTATGTATATAGTGTAATATATATGTGATATATGTATACTATATATGCATGTAATATATATGCTATATATGTAAAATTGTAAAAATACATAACATAAAATTTACCATTTTAATCATTTTTAAGTGTAGAGTCTGTGATGTTGAATACATTTACATTTTTTGCAACTGTAACCACCATCTAGCTCTAGAACTTTTCTCATCATTCCAAACTGGACCTCTCTACCCATTAAACAATAGCTCCATTATTCCCTTCCCCCAGCCCCTGGCAACAATTCTACTTTCTGCCTGTACAAATTTGACTAAGTGCCTCCTATCAGTGGACTCTTACCGTAGTTGTGGTTTTGTTTTTTCTCACTTAGCGTATTATTCAAGGCCCATCCGTGTAAGCATATGTCAGAATTTCCTTTCTTTGTAAGGATGCTGAATAGTATTCCATTGTATGGCTGTACCACATTTTGCCTAGCCATTCATCTGTTGGTAAGACACTTGATTTGCTTCCACCTTTTGACTGTTGTAAATAATTCAGCTATAAACATGGGTATGCGAAAATCTGTTCAAGTCCCTGCAAGTGTTTTTTTTTCTTTTTTTTAGCATTAAAACAGAGTTTATTAGTGAGAAGAGAAGGAAAAATGAAAATTGATGGCAGAAAGACCTGCCATGGGCAAGTTTCTCAAAAAGAAAACCCGCCTGCAATTGTTTTTAAGACTATAGGAAACATATTTGGCTCAGCCCCTTGTTTCACCATGAATCCTAGAAGATAGGGCCTACCCAGTGCCCACAACCAGAGGCAGGACTCAGAAGCCAGACTATAGCATCCCCTACCCCCACCCATATTCTCTTGCAGTGACCTCCTTGCTGCTGGTCTGAGGAGCCCCACCCACCCCAACCCTGCAGAGGCCATACACATTAGATATGATTCTGACCTTTCTCCTCTTCATAGCTATGCCCTTTGCCTTCTGTACAAGAGAGAAGCTTCCTTGGACCGAATTTGCCGAGTCAGCAGAAGATGGACCCACCACCAGATTCTGTCAGAAGGTAGGACATTAACTGCTCCTCTGGCAGCAGCTGCCACATATGTGCAGGTCACAGAGCACAGCCACAGCTGTTGGATATGGCCCTTCACTATGGAAAATACACCCATTTGGTGCTTGTTTTGCCAGATAAGATTAGATAAGACTATTTACCACCTTTCTTTTAGTGTACGTTATTTAACTTAAAATTGGAGAGTCTCGGCCAGGCTCAGTGGCTCACGCCTATAATCCTAGCACTTTGGGAGGCCAAGATGAGAGGATTACCTGAGCCCATGGGTTGGAGACCAGC
This sequence comes from Tarsius wallacei, assembly GCA_963574415.1. NCBI lineage: Eukaryota > Metazoa > Chordata > Mammalia > Primates > Tarsiidae > Tarsius > Tarsius wallacei. The sequence continues at coordinate 8,706 of CAUYQG010130448.1, forward strand.
CTGGGCAACCTCATCTCTACAATAAATCAAAAAATTAGTTGAGCATGGTGGCACATGCCTGTAGTTCCAGCTACTTGGAAGGCTGAGGCGGAAGGATCGCCTGAGCCCAGCAGGTCGAGGCTGTGGTGGCCTGGGCGACAGAGTGAGACTCTGACTCAAAAAAAAAAAAATGGAAAGTTTCAGAGCCAGAAGGGCTCTTCATGGCTCTGTCGGGCAAAGGACCTGCAGCCCAGGGAGGGTGGTCTGGGCTGCCTTCCATAGTGAGTCCTGCACCTGGTAAGCAACAAAGATCTGGGATCAGGTATGCCAACTCCTTGTCCTGAGCTCTGCTTGCTCCACTGTAGTTGGCCTGAGTTACAGAAGGTTCGATACATGGCCTGTCTCATCAGTGTAGAAATTGGCTTTGATTTTTCTTCATTAAAACCTCATAATACGTGTTGTATAATCCTATTTATGGTGACCTGTCCAGAATAGGCAAATCCATAGAGACAGAAGGCAGATTAGTGGTTGCCAGGGGCTGGGGATGAGGGGGAAGGGGAGTGGTTGCTAATGGGTGCAAGGTTTCTGTTTAGAGTGATAAAAATGTTCTAAAATTAGTGGTAATGGTTGCACAACTCTGTTAATATACTAAAAACCACTGCATTGCACACTTTAAAAGAGTGACTCCTTGTAGTTTGCTCCTTCTTCTCATTATTGTACTTAACCAGTCTTAAACAAATAATTGGCCAGGCATGGTTGCTCATGCCTGTAATCCCAGCACTTCGGGAGGCTGAGGCAGGAGGATCACTTGAGCACAGGAGTTTAAGACCAGCCTGGACAACATAGTGAGACCTCATCTCTATAAAAATTTTGAAAAATTAGCTGGGCCTGGGGGTGCGTGCCTGTAGTCTAGCTACTTGAGAGGCTGAGATGGGAGGACACTTAAGTCCAGGAGGCCAGTGCTGCAGTGAGCCAGGATCATGCTACTGCACTCTAGTCTGGGTGACTGGAGACCTTGATTCAAACAAGCAACACAAAAACAAACAAACAATTGAGTGAACTTTATGCTATGTGAATTATATCTTAATAAAGCTGTTATCAGAAAAACCCATAACATTCCAAGAGGTGACGAATGGTAAGTTATCCTTATTCTCACTTCTGATAAAAGAATTCCTTTTATTTCTCTATATTCTCTTTCAGACTTTAAACTTATACTTAGGGGTTTTTTGCAGAGCTGTAATCATAGTGACTTTATCAATACTGAGTTGTGATTACAAATATCAGTGTTCTCAGGCTGTAGGAAAAAAATTATCTTATTCACCAGGTTGTTGATTTACTGCTACAGAAAAAAGAGAAAGGGGACTGGTTAGGGGGCTGCCGTAGATTATAAACTTAGACCCCAGCTGGAGAATGGGTGTGAATGAGAGCTGGTGCTGGGGACACCTGTCTGCCTCACAGCAGATCTGGGGACTGAGGCTGCCCATAATGTAGCTCCTGGTGTTGCCTCTGAGTATGCCTTTCCCTCTTTCCTGTCATTAAGGCCAGAGGTAATGGCAGTTAGTTAGAGCTGAGGACAAATGACTGGCTGGGGCCACTTATCCTGTTGGTCACTGGATCCTCATGTTTTTATTTGAGACAAAAGAGATTTGGTGTCAAAGAGCCTTATTTTTGGTATAGGTGAGAAGTTGATGGTTCTTATTAATTCTTTTTTGTGTGTGTGGTAAAAAACGTATACCACAAAATTTACCCTGTTAACCTTTTTTTTGGCGGGGGGGGGTTGGAGTCTTAATCTGCCACCCAGGCAGTGGCACACTTACAGCCACCCTAGTGGCAACCTGCTGGTCTCCAGCGATACTTCCACCTTAGCCTTCCAAGTAGCTGTAACTACAGGCACATGCTACCATGCCCAGCCAATTTTTTTATTTATTGTAGCGACAAGGTCTCAGGCTGGTTTCTAACCCACAGGCTCAGGCAATCCTCTTGCCTCGACCTCCCAAAGTGCTGGGATTACAGGCTTGAGCCACCATGTGCAGCCTTCTTAACCATTTTTTTTTTTTTTTGAGTTGGCGTCTCACTCCGTTGCCCAGACTGGAGTGCAGTGGCCACTTCCGGCCACCGCAGCCTCGACCTGCTGGGCTCCGGCGATCCTTCCGCCTCAGCCCTCCAAGTAGCCGGAACTACAGGCGCGCACTACCACGCCCGGCTAATTTTTTTGATTTATTGTAGAGATGAGGTTTCGCCTGCCCAGGCGGGTC
>CAUYQG010130450.1:0-15290 GCA_963574415.1 Tarsius wallacei
TAGAGATATCTTTTAACCTTTTGGTTATTTGCCATACTCTAGCAGAGTATGGCTTAAAGCAATACATAAGAAACATCAATACAAACGAAATATTAATCCCTCTATTCATTCCCACCACCACCTACTTTCTGAGAGCAGACTGTTGCTTTGGTATATTATGCTATCAAGCATTATGGCGCATTTTGTTTGTATGTTTCTGACTTATTAGGAAGAATCACTGGGAGAGATTCTTTGGGTAATTATCACACAGACTTCCCATCTTTGTTAAGTGTTATCTCATGGCTCACTTAGCAGAAACATTTGAGGAGCAAATACCCATAAACTCATGATCATTTACAGACTATGAGGAAATTCAATGAAATTGCATATTCAGCCTGGATTTTAAGTTAATAGTGTTTTATTCTTTATTTGGAAATGTAAGTCCTGAAGCATGGCACATTGGAAAGAATATAAATGTTACACTGATATAAGAGTTAGAAATTTGAATTTAAGTCATACATCCACTATTTACTGGTTTTCTTTGCTTCTGAGATAGTTACCTTGATTTTCTTATTTGTAGGAGTCTGCAACATGGGATAACATGGGATACAATTTTTTTTCTCTTTATTTATTTTTTTACTTTTAAGGATGTGGGGTACAATTCAGGATTAGGTATACAAATGTTCATTATGCAGGTACCTTTGTTAATGAGGAGTGCCCCCTCTTCCCCAGGGAGATTCTCAATATTGCCAATCCTGCTTCCCTGCCCCCCTCCCGGCAATTTCCCACTACTGCCAATCATTCTCTTATAGTATTATGATAATTGTTCAAGGTCCACTTATGAGTAAGAACATGTGATATTCAGTTCTTTGTTTCTATGAAACATCACTCAGTATTATAGACTCTAAATCCATCCAGGTTGTTGTAAGTTCATGATTTTGTTCCCTATGACTGCAACATTCCATCTTGTGTATACACCACATTTTTTTTTATCCAGTTCTCTTTTGATGGGCAGCACAGTTGGTTCCATGTTCTTGCTATTACGAACAATGCTGAGATAAACATACGTGTGTAGATATCTTTTTTATAGAGTGATTTGAGGTCTTCTGGGTATATTCCCAGTAGGGGGATTGTGGGGTCGTATGGAAGGTCAATTTTTAGATCTTTTAGGAATCACCACACTATTTTCCACAGAGCCTATACTAGTTTACACTCCCACCAACAGTGTAGAAGTGTTCCTTTTTCACCACATCCTCTCCAGCATGTGTTGTTTTTTGAGTTATTGATGAGAGCCATCCTGACTGGAGTTAGGTGGTTCCTCAGTGTAGTTTTAATTTCTTTCATGACGAGTGAGGCTGAACATTTTTTCATGTATCTGTTGGCTACTCGTATGTCTTCTTTTGAGAACTGTCTATCCATATCTTGTGCCCACTTTGTAATGAGGCTGTTTGTTTTTTCTTTTTGGCACGTATGAGTTCCTTGTAGATCCTAGATGTTAGGCCTTTGTCAGACATACAGTTGGCAAATATTTTTTCCCAGTCTGTGGGCTGTCTCCCTGCTCTCTTGATGGTTTCTTAGACTTTGCAGAGCTTGTCAGTTTGATGAGGTACCACTTGTCTATCTTATCTCTTATGGCATGGGTGCTTGGGGTTTTGATCAGGAATTGGTTGCCAGTTCCAATTTCCATAAGGGTATCTCCTGTATTTTCTAAGGTTCTTATAGTTTGAGGATTTACATTTAGGCCTTTGATCCTTTTAGAGTTGATCTTTGTGTGTGGTGATAGGTAGGGATCTTGTTTTAATCTTCTGCATGTGGTCAGCCAGTTTTCCCAGCACCATTTACTGAATAGGTTCTCCTCTTCCCAATCGGTGGTGGAGGCTTTGTCAAAGATGAGTTTGTTGAGATATTGAGGTTTTGCTTCTGGAATCTATCCTGTTCCATTGGTTTATATACTGTTCTTGTACCAATACCAGGCTGTTTTGATTATTGAAGCTTTATAATAAAGTTTTAAAGTCTGGGAGTGTGATACCTACTGCTTTTTTTTTTTTTTTTTGTTTTTGCTGAGGACTGTTTTGGCGATTTGTTTTTGTATATGTTTCTATATGACTTCCTGTATTGTCATTTACAGGTCTGTGAAGAATGCTGCTGGCAATTTAATAGGTATTGCGTTAAATCTGTAGAATGCCTTGGGTAGGATGGACATCTTAACAATGTTGATTCTTCCAATTCATGAGCATGGAATGTTTTCTGATATGTTTGTGTCATCTTTGATTTCTTTGAACAGTGTTTTGTAGTTTTCATTGTAAGGGTCTTTCACATCTCTGGTTAGGAAGATGCCAAGGTATTTGAATTTTTTTTTCTGGCTATTGTGAATGGGATTGTGCTTTTTATTGGGGTCTCTGTCTATTGTTGGTGTAAGTGGCAAAATGAGATGTTCTATTTTAAAATATTTTCCTTACACACACAGAAATAAATTTATATTGTCTCATAAGTGATGTTAATTCATGCTACTCTAGTTTGCAGGCCATGCCATTTGAGCGTAGTTAGCATTATGTGATTTGTTGACAGCTGCACATCAGTTTTCCTTGGGGAAAGGTTTTTTTTTAGTCTATAAAATTTTGAAATGTTCTTTAAAAGTTTTTTTATGACTATGACTAGTGTGTATCTTCTTTTATTACCTTTCAAATAATAGATTCTAGAGAAGAATTTCAAAATGTACCATCAATCCAAAAGCAAAAGTACAGGTAGAGAGAACAGTCAAGTCTGTTTAATATGAGCTATTTTGCAAATTGGCAGGCAGTGGATCCAAAATAGAATATGAAGCCGCACCTCATAACCATGGTGGTAGTATGCCACATTATCTAATTCTCTTTAAGAAAGAACAGTGAATGATTGTGGTTAAGCATTCGAATGGGGAAAATGAACTCTATTAAACACTGTAGCATCTGTCATTGTGTTTAAATTTAAAAAGGCAAAAACTGAAGTTTGATATGGGAGATTTTAAGGACAGCATGTGGCAAATATCCTCTCAGGTCAGAACTTTGCAATACTGTTTTCACTGTGGGTAGTGAGAGAAAATAAGAAGAGAGAACATTAAATATGAGGTTCACTCACTGCTTGGATAATGTTTCCTGTTTATGTTACTACATTTTAATCATAAAATAATTCAACATTTGTACTTCACATCTTATTTGCTTCCTTCACTTTGTAAAAACAAAACACTGTTATTATTGACCGTTTTACATATATATAGACATATATTTTCCACAGGCCATTTTGTAAATGTAATTGAGAATCCAGACAAATAATAAAAGCTTTACATAAAAGTTCTCAATATTACAGTGACCTGAATTCCTAAAGAAATTAGTAAAATAAAATCTGGCTGTAAAATTTTGGCAAATTTTCCCAACCTTTCTATGTTTTAATATTTTCTTTTTTTATTATTAATATTTTTATATGTTAGATTTAAGGACTATACACATGTGTTCTTAATATTGTGTGGTGGTGGAGATTGGGTCTCAGGTGGCCCATTCCTCAGAACGTGAACATTGTGACCCATAGATAGTTTCTGAACCCTAATCTCCCTCTTTATCCTTACTGGTGTCTCTGGTGTCTATTACTTCCATCTTTGTGACCGGTTAGCTCCCACACATGGGTAAGAGCATGCAGTGTTTGGTTTTCTTTTTCTCAGTCAGTTTAGTTAGGATGATCTCTGGCTTCACCCATGTTGCTACAGAGGACCTGATTTCATTCTTTTTTTTATGACAGTGTATATATATCACATTTTCCTAAACTACTGATCAGTTGAGGGGCACTTGGGTTGATTCCACTTCTTTGCAATTGTGAATTGTGCTGTGATGAACATAAGGGTGCAGTTGTCTTTTTTATATAACGACTTCTGTTCCTTAGAGTGGACACCTAGTAGTGGGATTACTGGATTGAACTGTAGTTCTACTTTAGTTCCTTGAATCATCTCCATACAGCATTTCACAGATGTTGTACTAATTTACACTCCCACCAACAGTGTGTAAGCGCTCCCTTTTCTCTGCATTCGTGGCAGCATCTATTGTTTGTTGATTTTGTAAATAATGGCCATTCTGATTGGTGTAAGGTAGTTTCTCACTGTGGTTTTAACTTTCATTTCCCTGATGATAAATGATGTTGAGCAATCCTTCCACCTCAGCCTTCCCAGTAGCTGGAACTATAGGTGCGCACTATCACGTCCAACTTGTTTTTTGATTTATTGTAGAGACGAGATCTCACCAGGTTGCCCAAGCTGATCTCGAACCCCCAGGCTCAGGCAATCCTCTTGCCTCGGCCTCCCAAAATGTTGGAATTACAGACTGAGCCAGTCTGTCCAGCCAATTGCCAACAATTTGATAACAAAAATTAAAGATTTATTTTGGGGGGAAAGGGGTCTGAACCAGATGACTGGAGTCACAGGTGGTGAAGGAATTCACCCAAGTTAAATTAGGATAGTTAGAAAATGGGTAGTTTCTATGAATAGGAGAGTTAAAGAAGAAACATAAATATCTTACCATGTTATAATAAAATACTTCAAATATTTAATACCAGAGAATTGCAAGTTAAAATAATAATGGGATACAAATTAATATACCTAAGATTGGAATACAAATTACGAATCCTGCTAATGTCAAATGTTGGTATGTCATGAAGTCTCTCTATTTCTCTTGATGGACTGATAGTATCCATAAAGACAGATAACACCAAAATTTTGTTGGTTAGAAACACCAAAGGTTATTTATTGTTTACACTACATGCACATCATAGTGTTAACTGTAACACTCTGCTCACGCTCAGAAACCCAGGCTCATGGATCACAATCAATTAAACATTGTTGATCACAATGCAGGTGGGAAAAAGAGAACTTTCTGAGCAGAAAATGGGGGTTGGGCATGGAAGACTAGGGCTTTGTATGGGCAAATAAATGACATATATAACATCTGTCCATAATTCACTGACCAGAAGTATCCATATATCTCCAGCAATAAGGAATTAAAGGAACCTTCGTGCATTTCTGATGAAAGTGAAGGCTGCTGTACCCACTTTGCAAAGTAATCTAGCAATGCTCATCCAAGTTAAGTATATGCATACACTATGCCTCCATTCCCTTCTTAATGACTTTTAAACATTTCTGTCACTTAGACTGAGGAAAAACCTTTTAAATGGCTTTTAGCCTTGTTGTCTCAAGGCTCTCAGTTTTATGTCCTAGAATAACCTTCACTGCATTAGATTGTCTTAAGAGTTGGAAAGATATCCTTGCACTGGAACTATCAACACCACTGAAGCAAGACATTCAGGCCTTCCTAGAGTCTTGGTAAAGAGTGAAACTTGTTTCTTTTACAGTTAACATTTTTAAAGATGCCAGATTTTTAAATTATAAACAAGAAAAATTCAAAGCTAAGCATATCTTTCATTGAGATGTTTCAAAATAATACTTGAAGAGTAGTAATATCAAGCTATCTATTCTTAGTTTAAGAATCGATTTTTCCTGCTCACCTGGAACCACAGTTCCCATGGGAACAGAGAACTCATTCTTGGCTAGCCTCTCTGTGTCCTTGTTGCTGTTTTTGGTACTTAATGGGTTTCTCCTCTTTCTCTTCATCTGCATGATTCCCATTCACTCTCATCCATTTGAATCTCATCCTAATGTGCCTCATGAGGTATGGTTTACTTCAATTGCTGTGGTGAAGAACAAAGCATAAGGAGAAAATTATTCCTAGTGTGAATCTTCTCCATTCATGTTTTGGAGCAATATTTGCTTAAAGTCTTAAGGATATATTCCAAGCCAGAAAATCTGTCTATGGCTGCTGGCCCACTGATGCTCAGTGAGCCATTGAAATGCGCTTTTGTGAAGTCTGTTTCCTCTTGCTAGGAATTAATCCCTTTGGAATGTCAGATTGTCCCCAAGACTGATAATTAAACATGAAAAATTAGGCTTTGGGGAAGCTGTGAAAATAAGAACAAGCAAGCTTTTGACTCTTAATATTCTGTACCTAGAAGTAGAATAGTTTATTTCTTCTAATATATAAAATGTCCTGATTATAAACTTTTCTATTTGACTCTTTCCAATTTGACTGTAAGTTCACCAGAGCTAGAGATGCTTCGTGCTTGTTTTACACTGTGTCCCTAGCACCAGAAGAGTTGTTAACATATAACATATGCTTAATATACTTAATAAATATATGTTTATTGAATGAATAAATAAATGATTGTTCCAGTTTTATAGAAAATATAAGAAGGCATTGGAGTTCTGTGTATTCAAAACATAAAAAATCACAGGAATGGAGAAACTTGTAATTTGGGAGGCTAGAAGCAGCATCAAATGATGAATTAAGGCGTTATTACCTGTAAGAAACTGTTAATCAGTTTTATAGATTGAATTTTGTCCCCACTTCCCACCCCAAAATTCATATGCTGAGGTCTTAACATTCAATGTTTTAGAACATAACCTTATTTGGAAATAGAGTAATTGCAGATGCAACTAGTAAAGATGAGGTTATACTAAATTAGGGTGGGCCCCTAATCCAAAAAGACTTATATCCTTATAAAAAGGGGAATTGGGTCACAGACACTCAGGGACAATGTCATATGAAGACTAGAGATAAACTGCCATAAATCAGGCAACACTAGATTGCCAGCCAATTACCAAAAACTAGAGGAAAGGCCTGACGCATTCTCCCTCAGGGTCAAAGAAATCAACTTTGCCAACATCTTGATTTTAGGCTGCTAGCCTCCGGAACTGTAAGGCAAAAAATTTCTCTTGGTAAAGCCACTCAATCTGTGCTACTAGTTATGGCAATCCTAGCAAACAGATATAGTAAATAACAGTGATTGTGTTTTAAAATGTTGATAGAAGGGCTTGTAGCAAAGTCAGTAACTCAGATGACATTTCCCCTTCAAACTGAGATTCCATTAATTTAGGGACACGTCTCTTTTGATATGTGTAGTTAAAAAAATATGAGCAGTGACTGGACTGTTTATTACTGAAATGCCAAGGGTGTGTGTGTGTGTGTGTGTGTGTGTGTGTGTGTGTGTGTATGTGTGTGTGTATGCAGGGAAAGATTATGAAATAGAATGTGCTCCTGAGAAAGCTGGGAGAGTACATGAAATGTTTCCATTTGGGAAGGTACCCCTTTGTCGGAGATTCCACATTATTATGTCATGGTATACACGCTCTGTTTTCCAGTGCTTATCTACTTCCCTAATTCTAAATTAAGAATGTTAGTAAATTTGATGGGGACCTAGGGACATTCATACCTAACTTAAGAATAGGGAACACTGAGCTGTCATGTCTTAACTAAGAAGACAAAGGGTATGCCAATTGTTGGGAATACATGTTCGCTTTTATTTATGCCTTTCCACAGGGAGGCAAACATAAAATAGGTAGAGGAATGTACTCCTGAGAATTCTTCAGGAGACTTAGTTCGGCAGAAACACCTTCCCAACACCCAGGTGAAGGATAAAAGATGAAGCATTGTGACAATTCTGTAGTGAATTTCTAGAACAGAATTTATCTTTTATGTTATAGATCGATGGGTCTTTGATGACATATCCATAAAATATGCATAAAGACAATAAAGCATAATTGTACAAAATATTTTTTCCATAACTCCTTGAAAGAATGCAACTGATAGTTTTTCTTCTCTTCCTAAAAGACTAGAAAAGAAACTGAATCAAAATTGGGCATTTCAGATTAAATAGGGTGGAAACTGTTCTTGTGCCTTTTTTTCTCAGTACCGTTGCTTTCCTACATCTTACTCTGACTCTTTTTAAACTTCATGTTGGCCATGCAGAGCAAGGGAACATTTTAGAGACATGTTAACCTGCTATGGAGACTGTGACCCTAGCATTTTGGGCTTGTGTGGGAAGGAAGGCCTCAGCCACAGGCAATTCCTGTTGGCATTTGCTCTGAGGCAGTCTCTAAAACCATCCTTCTACTCTTCAAAGTATAAAACACACATATTTTTTAAAATGAGTACTCATTTAGTGAATACTTCCAAGTAACCCGCCACCTAATAAGTTGGGACAGAGAGTTTCTGCCTCAGACTGTAATAAGAAGATACATATATTTGTGGATACTTATTTTCATATTCATTTTTGCTGAAAAAGATGTTAGACCACTACCCTGATTTTTATTGCTATGTGCTGGCAGAACAATTCTTAAGTTATTAGCAACATCTATGAAAATAGCAAAGATTGAACAAATATGGTCCACGTAGAAGCAAAAGTAAACAACAATGTCAAAGGGGAAACCATATAGAGATGCAGAATTACTCATTTTAACCAGTATTGGAGACTCTGCCCACCCAAACATGTGGATTTATTTTCACTCTTTTTATAAAAATCAATGAACTTTATTTTGTTTTATGAATTTACGCAACTTGGATTTCTTCTTTGCTATTTTTCCCTCAAGTAAGTGCAGTGATACAAAATCAGTTATTCTAAAGAGTGACCAAAAATGAATAACCATACATTTAAGTAGGCGGAACTTTATTTTTATCATTCTGTTTGTTTAAACAAATGAAAAAACACAAGTAACCAAACCAAATTTTTTCCTTTGCTGTTATTAGTCATCCAAATATTTGCCTTCTCATTGACTTAGAGTTTTAGTCTAAATAACTTTCAATATACTAAAATAAGTAAACTATTAGCTACTGGTAGAATTTTTAAATGAAAAATAATTTATTATGCAGTGATGTTATTAATTAATAGTTATTAAAGTATACGCTATCAAATGTTTTCCTAATAACATTACATTTATTAAAATAATTAAATAAATAACAGTGTTGCCCAAATTAAATAAATCCTTATCATTTTAAAGAATAACAGCTTTATAAATTCTTTAAAATACAATACAAAATAAAACACAGAAGACGCTTTCAATTACTGCAAAGCATATGCTTTTACATATATATAAACATGTAATGCTTTTCTGTTTTATTTTTCAAGGGCTATTGTTGTAAAATCAGGGTTGTGTTCTTCCAGAGAGTGTTTGACTTTACACATAATGGAAATCTTTAAATTATATAAAATTTAAGTTACCTGAAAGGACATAAATTTTCAATCTATTAACATAACTGAATTTTACTCAAATTAATTAGTGAAAATTATGAAAAAATACTCAAGATTGCAATTGTTTTTTGAAAATACAGGTGCTAACTTTAAATAATTAAGTATCATTTACCTTCACTAAAATTTTTTAAAAATTTTAATTATTATATAGGTACCAGTAAAGGTTGGGATTAAACTGATATCCTTATGTGGAAAAAATGTACTCAGAGACACCCTGGTCATTTTTCTTAAAATTTATCCCAAGAAACTTAGCATGAGGGGAAATAAGAACAATACAAAAAAGCAATTCCCCAAAATGTTCATGTTTTGTTTACATATAATAATTCAACATTTGGCAAATTGAGGAGTGGTTAATTAATTCAAAGTCTATCTATTTAGTGCAATAATGCAGCCATTCAAAGAACACTTATGAACACTTTGTGAAAAATTGGATATAGTGTTAAGTTGAAAAAAATTGCTTTTGTTGTAAGAATGTTAAAATATATTGGAAGGACATATATAGTTGATAGTAGTCAATGTAGTGTTTAGGTTAGTGAGATTACAGGTAAAATTTCTCTATTTTCTTTAATTTTATGATATCACCTTCATAATGCAAAGTAAACTTTATCAAGGCTGTAATAAAATGTTTAAAATTCTAAACACTAGTGAAACTCGTTTATTATTTTCTTTGTAACAGGCAATTAAATTCAAAAATACTTAAAAAGTAAAAACAAAAAATAAAATGAGAACCTTTTTTCAAAAGTTTCCTGTATCCACTCTCTTTATCCAGTATTGTGTATTATTCACAGTAGTTCAGGCTAAGCTGTGGTAACAAACATGCCCAGTCTTTCAGAGGCATAACACATTAAAAGCTTATTTCTCATTTGCACAGTGCCTGTTAAACCTCTGCTGGCTCTTCTTCTAGTAGCTACATATGGCTTGTAAATTCACCGCCATCATAGGAAGAGAAAGATAGAGGAGGCACCTCAGATTTCAACTGGCTTGTCCCAGAAGTTATGCACAGCGCCTCCATTCACAGAACATCTACCGAGTCCATTGATCAGAATGAGACACCTGTCCTCAATTTAACTTCAAGGGACTCTAGGGGATGTTGCAGGAGGTCACGCCCTATTAGATAATCTCTTTTAGATTCAGAAAACAATAAAGGAGGGTCTTGGCTCAAAGGATTAAGATCTTCACAAGCAATGATTCCAATTTGCTTTCTATGGCACGCGCACACACAGGCACACACAAATAATCAGACAAATACAAATGCCCCTTATAGAATTCAAAGTTAGAACTGATGCAGAAATCTCTCCTTGGAGGGAGAGCTTGAGGTTTTATTTCCCTCACTTTAATGTGTTCAGACTTATCAAGTGATAGTCAGAAGCTTCAACTCTGTCTCAGTTGGTCTGACCCTTGTTCAGAATGGGGATCTACCCTCTTGTGTGTTCTCTGTTCTTTATTGTCTCTTTCAGTTTCGGCTTAAGATTTTCAATTAGGTTTAAAGATTACTATTTTTCTCAACAGAAATGTCCTTATCTCACATCATCTACCTTTTTTTTTTCTCTCTCCTATTCTCCATTGCTCTAGGTGCTAGAAATGCCAATGTGATTAAGACAGGAGAGAGCATTGCTCTCGTGGAGACTACTTCCTAGTGGTAAAGTGTTCCTTCTTTTAAAAACAGGGGAGTGAATATTCAGGCCTTCTGGCAAGAACTGGCGAGGTACCATCCTCCACATCTTTGGATTAAAAGGACCAGTCTCATCATGCCCTTTATCTCTGAAAGGTCAGCCATTTCGTATTTCTGTTTCTCATTTCCCTGTAGAGTATACATTATTTTTCTGATTTCATTTCCCACTCCCTAATCAGATCCCTCCCACACGGCATTATTTTAATCCTTTCTATGGTTTTGATGACAGTCAAATTCAGTGTATCTTTAACTTTTTGATGAAAGTTTTCTTCTTCTTGCTTTGGCTTGTACCTGATTATACAATTTCTCTTTTTAGAGTGTTAAGTGGCAGCTGTATCTCTCCCAGAAACCTGGTATTACGGGCTGGAGATGAAGCAGGTCTGCCTTTTGCTTCTCATTGAAGTTCTGAGACAATTCTTATTTCCTTCTTCCTAACATCTCCATCCCTTCCCCTTTGACTATACCACTTTCTATCCTTTCTTGTGCAAGTGTCTACTGATCCCACTACATACTCTTTTACTTCCTAATGATATTAGCTCCAGATGAATGTCACTCTCTATAAAGTATTTATCTCATAATTTTGGTGAATAGAAACATATGTGTAAACTTCTACATTTTTTAAAATTTCCTTTCCTATTATATTGCCCTCCACCTACCTCAGTCACTTACCCACATAGTCATGATTTTGTTGTTAATAGCAACTGCAAATCTTCCATACTATCAATTTCAAGTGTATTTCCTTCTGAGCATCACCTCCTAATATTCTAACTCATTTCATTCTAATACTCTGACTCCAACAATCTTTTGACACCCACATACACTGACTCAGAAGCCGTGCATCCCATTGCCTTTGCATTGTTACAAATCCCCTAATGTTAGTGTGACCATATGTTTTGGGTTCAACATGGTATCGCCGCATAATAATTAACAGTGCTCTAGTTTGGACAATACATTATGTTACTACTCCATCTAATGTTCTCACTTTCCTTCATATTCAGCCTAAATTCTATAAACAATTATTTTAAGCTTCATTTTGCATATACTGTTGACCTTTAGACAACACAGAGGATAGGAGGACAGACTTCTTGTGTAGTTGAAAATTCATTTATAACTTTTGGTTCCCTCAAAACTTAACTATTAATAACCTACAATTGACTAGAAGCCTCAGTGATGGCATAAACAGCCCACACATAATTTTAATGTTATGTGTATTAGATACTGTATCCTTATAATTAAGCTAGAGAAAAGAAAATGTTGAGAAAATCATAAGGAAGGGAAATATATTTACTATTCATTAAGTAGAAGTAGATTATCATAAAGGTCTTCATTATCATTTTCTTCTAGGTTGATTCAGCTGAGAAGGAGGAGGAAGAGGAAGGGTTGGTCTTATTGTCTCAGGGACAGAAGAGAAAGGGAAAAAACTGTGTGTAAGTGGACCCTTGCACTTCCAACCCATGTATAGGGACAACTGAACTTTCAACTATCTTGTCCCTCTTCTCTATAATCAATACCGCATTTAAACACCAACACTTATGACAGAACAACTCACAATTTCAAAAATGTAGGATCAACTTTTCCTAGTTGCTAGCTGCAGCCCTGTAGACAAATTGTAAGGATGCATTGATGTTCAGTTTTTCTATCAGTTCAATGGAGAAAGGCTAAAACTGCACTTTATTTTTTATTTTTTCATTATTTGAATAGTAAATACAAATGCTTGTAAAATACTTATCATAAAACACAGGAAAGATTAGATAAAAAACAACTGTGTTTTCATTAGTGGTTCATCAGCATTCTTAGAATTATATTGACTATTGATTAGGTAGGTGATGAATTCAGCCTATATTTCAAGCTTAATTATGTCCCCACATCCTTCCTGTAGGGTCATTTGAATATCACTATAATGGATAAGTCTCAAACTGTTAGGAAATTGAAACAGCAAACTTTTAATTTTTAAAATTTTAGCCAGGCTAGGTGGCTCAGCCTGCAATACCGCGCTTTGGGAGGCCGGGGTAAGTGAATTGCCTGAGCCCGTGGGTTTGAGACCTGCCTGGGCAACTTGGTGAGACCTCATCTCTACAATAAATCAAAAAAATTAGCCAGGCTTGGTAGCGCGCACCTGTAATTCCAGCTACTTGGAAGGCTGAGGCGGAAGGATCGCTGGAGCCCAGCAGGTCTAGGCTGCGGTGGCCAGGAGCGGCCACTGCACTCCAGTCTGGGCGACTGAGTGAGACTCCAACTCAAAAAAAAATAAAAAAAATAAAAAATAAAAATAAAATTTTACTTTATGATGGCCTGTGTTAAAATGCATACTTTTAATTGACTTGATATCTGATGAAAGCACTCAGAATAAAAAATACATTCCTTACATGACTATTTGAAACCCCTGAATTTCAAGTATAATTAATACAGCAACAATAATAATTCCAGGCAGACAATTTAAAACTCTCATAATGCTGGTTGTTCACTTTATCTGAATTTTCAGTAAAGAGGCCAAGAGTAAAATAACAAAATCTTCAACTCAGAGAAGGGGTAGTTGTTTGACAATCTTAGGATTTTTAGAAACCTAGATTCCAAACAAATAACAAAAATAAAACACCTGGTTTTGTTTAGTAGCTCTACATAAGAAAACAACAGTACCACAACATTAAGCTTTAAAAAATGTCTAATTAATAGTTTTATTTGGCTCTCGGGGAAAATGGCAGCCGAGTCAGTTGGACTATGTGAGTCCCCGTGTCAGTGAGTGTATGGAAAATTTTGTGTACATGCTGGTGAGCAAGTGGATGTGTGAATGGCTGACTGAGTGAGGCCTAAGGAGCTAGCAGTCAGGGCTCTCCTGGTACAGTGGCTGGTGCCACAGCGGCTGGACTTGGATCCTAATGATTCCCGGGACACAGAAGCCAAGCACCATTTTCTGTTTCTTTTCTTTTTTTTAAAAATCAGCAAACCCTCCCAGGGAAGAAAATGATGGGAAAGACTGTCTAAGTGGGGCTCGTGAGCAGGTGGCTAGGCACCTGGTGCAACAGCTGGTGCTGCAGCTTCTTTACTTTGTCCCTGTCTCTTCCCAGGTTGCAGAAGCCGAGCGCCATTGTTTTTTAAAACAGACAGAAGCTTACCTTTGAAAAAGTGGTGGGGCCGGGCTCGGTGGCTTAGCCTGTAATCCTGCTCCTTGGGAGGCTGAGGTGAGTGGATTGTCTGAGCCCGTGGGTTCGAGACCTGCCTGAGCAAGCAAGACCTCATCTCTACAATAAATCAAAAAATTAGCTGGGTGTGGTAGCGCGTGCCTGTAGTTCCAGCTACTTGGAAGGCTGAGGCGGAAGGATCGCCGAAGCCCAGCAGGTGGAGGCTGAGGTGGCCGGGAGTGGCCACTGCACTCCAGTCTGGGCGACAGAGTGAGACTCCGACTCAAAAAAAAAAAAGAAAAAGTGGTGGGAACAAACTATTGCCCCAGGCTCTCCCTCACCATTGAAGCAGGGGATAAACTGCCAGCTCCTGGTTTTGCCTCACCACTTCAGCATCCGGCAAGGCTCTGGCAGGGATTGCAGAGGGAGTATAGAGGCAAGTTCCCATGAAGAGGATAAGAGAAGTACCTTCTGTAAGGTAAACGAAACCAGACCAGGCGAAACGGCAACAAAGGGCCAAAAGAAATTTATTAACGCAATCCCGGGCGAGGTTCACCGGTCCATGTAACTGTGGGTCGGGGAAGTCGTGCCCCGCGAGATGGGTGATGAGTTTATGGTTAAGGGGCACACCGAGAAAGCTGTGAGGGGGGTTGGGGAGAGCGATTACTGGTTGGGACCACCATCGTGCCTGCTGGTGATTGGTTGAACGGGGTTGTTAGGGTCGCTGTAACTGGTACTGGTGGGTACTGGCGGGCTTGCTTTTACTTTCATCCATTGTTCTCCTGGTCTGGGTTAGGGCCCTCTGGTTGAGACCTGCCTCGCCCTCCGGTACCTCCGGCCTTACATTCCAGCCTTTTGGTCATAGGGGCACTGGCTCATTCTAGCTACTTCATGCTGGGAAGGGGCGGCGTGGGGGGGGTTCTGAAGGCTGGTGTGGGGCCAGAGGTGGTTTGGACGGAAGGGGCGTGTATGAATTTAACAGTAGTTGATTGACCGTTATTTGAGAGAGCTCTGCCAGGCGCTGTTGGAGAAACCTAAAAACACAAGGGGTTACCAACAGGAGGATAAATACAACAATCAGTGGAGTCAGAACAGGGAGAAACCATGTTAGGAGCTGGGGTTACCACCACCCTGAGAATGAGCCTCCGGTAAGGTCCTCTCTCCATTTTTGGAGGTTTTCTTGTAACTGTTTAATTTTGTCCTTGACTATCCCTGATTTATTGGCATAGAAGCAGCACTCCTCCCTAAGAAATAGGCATATTCCTCCTTCTTTAGCTGTTAGCAGGTCTAGTCCCCGTCGATTTTGGAGGACCATGTCAGCCAGGGAATCTAATTGTGTTTGTAAGTCTAGGACCGTATCCGCCACCTGTTGTATGTCCTCAATCAGTTGGGAGGAGAGCTGTTTGTAAAAGTGAAGTGAGGAT
>CAUYQG010130451.1:0-26762 GCA_963574415.1 Tarsius wallacei
AGACCAGCCTGGGCAGCATAGCAAGACCTAAGTACAAAAAATTAAAAAATCAACTGGGCATGGTGGCACACGCCTGTAGTCCAAGCTACTAGGGAGGCTGAGGCAGAAGGATCACCTGAGCCCAGGAGGTCAAGGTTGTGGTGAGTTGTGATCATGCCACTGCACTCCAGCCTGGGTGGCAGAATGAGATCCTGACTCAAACAAAAACAAAAACAAAAAAAACAACTACCAGCCTCGGTCACCACTGTCTCAGCTCTTTGACCTTGGACTTGCAAGGACTGGTGTGTCTTGCAGGGACTGTGGCAAATCTGGCCCTCCCACCCCTAAGCCACCTTCTGTTGACACTGAATATCCGAGACTGTGCTCTGGAGGGAAGGGGGTGGACTTGGATGTCTCCCAAGAAGCAGTTTCAAGCCCAGGGTCCGTCACCTCCTGGCTCTTGGGCTTTAAACAAGTCACGGTCTTGAAGCCTCCATTCTCTCCCTGTAAGTGGGGCTCATATGTCCACTTCTCAGGGACAGGCGAATGTGAGAATCAGGTGACATAACTCACAAGTGAGGTCTTGACACCCGCAAGCATTGGCTGACTCCACAGACAGGAGTGCAGGGGAACTGGGCTCTGCTGAGGGGTGAGCTCACCCCGTCCAGAGAGGGTGGGGACTCAGACAGACTGAGGATGCTGAGGAATCCAGGAGGCAGGACAGGGAGGGCTCTTGGAACCTGAGTTATCCCAATGGTGGGGTGCAGGAAGGGGGTGCAGCCACCCAAGTGAATTCTGCTCTTCCATGAAACACCCCCTGCTCACTCCCACCTTAGGGGACTCCTATTCATCCCTCAAAACCCAAGTCTACCATCAAGTCTTCCAGGAAGGTTCTCCCAGCATCATCCCTACCTATGGGCAGATGTTGCACCTCATCCATGCCTTGACCTGGGCTGTTGTGACAGTTGGTCCTGAGCCCACTTGGAGGACACTTGGAGCACACTTCACGACATGGAAAAAGGTTTGAAGATGCTTGTTGGGGTCAAGTCCACCAATGCAAATAGCCAAAATTGTCCCCTTTGGATTCTTCAGTAGGAAGAGCTGAAGGTCTGGACAAAGGACCCTGAGAAGGAGATGTCCCCTGGTGAGCTGTGCAGCCTCCCTGCTGGGCACAGGAGCCACGGGTCAGCATCCCCATTGGAGGTGACAGTGCCTAAGCCTGGAGCCACCCCTGCCACCCAGCGACCAGAGCTGTAATAAAGGCAGGTCATTCACTTTGTTTTTCAGATGTTATCCTTGTCTTTCTAGATAAAACTGCACTTGGCTTCTCTGGAGAGGGCATCCCCAGAGCCTCCCTCCTGGACATCGCCAGCTGTCTGGACAGACCTTTCCACGACCTCAGCCAGGTCACAGTGAGGGCCACAAAGCCACAGGCAGCAGCAGCTGCTGGGTGGACAGTGCGTGAGACTCAGGAAGTGACCTTCCCACCCAGCCCCCGCCTCGATCTCTCACACCAAATCCTGGGCCACCCACGATGTGCCGAGTCTCCTTGGCCATGCTGGGTGGGGGTAGAGGGCTGCCCTGCAGGAAGCACCCAGGAGGCCCCAGACTGGGCCCTGCCCTGGGAGCTGAGAATCCCAGGGTGACCACAGCCCAACCAGGGCTGGAGCAGCCCCTTCCCCTCCTTGTGAGTGCTGAGGACACTCCAAAGGAGAGGCCCTCCCCGAGGCATTAAAAAAATAAATAAATAAACACTTCAGCTCCTTGCGTTTGGAAAGCCTTGAGTTTGGCTTTGCTCTCTGTGTCTTCAGCCCTATTCCCTCAGACCTGGCCAGAGGAGACCCCCATCCCACAGGGCAGCCACAAAGTCCACCATCTCACATGCTATCAAGGCAGAGCGAGGCCCACGGCCCCTCCCATCTGGCCTCACATCCAATGGCGCCCCAAGATATTGTGGGGTGATACTGTCCCTGGCAGCCCTGTTCTATCCCAAGTGCTCCATGACCCGCCCGTAGCAGACTGTTATCCTCCTCTGGGAACACGGGGTGCACAGTGGCAGCCTGAGGTCTCGTGGCTTCCCAGAGATGGGAGAAAAATGCAGAGACAAAGAACACAGCCAGGACAGCGAGGGAGGTCTGGGGCATGTTTGGTTTGGGTTGTGTGTGTGCATGTTTTGTTTTCTTTTCCTTCCTTCCTTCCTTCCTTCTTTCCTTCCTTCCTTTTTTCCTTCCTTCCTTCCTTCTTTCTTTCTTTCCTTCTTAAATTTTTTTTTAGTTGGAGTCTCACTCTGTTGCCCAGGCTGGAGTGTAGTAGCATGCTCACAACCACTCCAGTGTCGACCTACTAGGCTCAGGCAATTCTTTCACCTCAGCCTTCCAAGTAGCTGGAACTACAGGCATGCACCACAATGCTCAGTTAATTTTTTGATTTATTGTACAGAAGAGGTCTCGCCAAGTTTTCCAGGCTGTTCTCAAACCCATGGGTTCAGTCAATCCCCTCACCTCAGCTTCCCAAAGTGCTGGGATTACAGGCTTCAGCCACTGAGCCCAGCTTGTTTTCTTTTTCTATCTCCTACATCTAAAATACGTAGCAAAAGAAGTGAGATTTACATACTGTGATCTGAGACCTGCATTTGCCATCTACAAAAGCCTGCTGGATTCCACGTGCTAACATCAGCCACAAGCCATAGAACAGCTCTTGTCTTGACCACAGTGTCTCATCACTGAGTGACTAGGAGCCATCTGTCTCCAGACCAGAGAGGAGACATGTGGTCAGTGACACTTCTCAGCAAATCCTGGCTTCTCTGGGCCTCCAGGAACAAGGAAGGACTGGCTGTCCTGGTCTCCTGGGAGGCAGGGCTGTTGGCTGGCTCTGGACAATGATCATGATTGAAGTGGCATCTGTCCCAGCAGGCCAGAGTGTTTTGTTTTGTTTTTGAGTTGGAGTCTCACTCTGTCACCCAGGCTAGAGTGCAGTGGTATGCTCATGGCCATCCTAGCGTTGACCTGCTAGGCTCCGGTGATCCTTCTGCCTCATCCTTCCAAGCAGCCATAACTACAGGTGCACGTTACCACATCTGGCTAATTTTTTATTTATTGTAGAGATGAGGTCTCATCAAGTTGTCTGGGCTGGTCTCGAACCTGCAGGCTCAGGCAATCCACACCCCTCAGCCTCCCAAAGTGCTGGAACTACACGCTGAGCCACCAAACCCCACCAGCCAGAGTGTTAAATTACCTCTAGAGCTCTCCCTCCCTCTGCAACAGTGACCAGCAATGTTTCAGGTATGGGTCACTCTATCAGCCTGGATCTGAGACTAAGAATGGCACGGTGCAGAGCCCCCCAGACAGCCTATAGTGAACATGCAATGTGCATACAAAATGAAATGTTGTTCTTTAAATTCACTAAGTGTAAATTATATAGCTCAACTAAGCTTATCCTGATTGACACAAGATTTGCTTTTTAGCTGACCAATAGCAAAAGTTCAGTAAATAGAGGAATGAAAGAATAAATGGGTGTATGGGTGGGTAAATGAATGAGTGAGTGGATAAATAGATGGATGGATGAGTAAATGTACTGATGGGTGGATGGATAAATGAAAGATAGGTGGATAGGATGGAAGCATAAATTGAAGATGGATGGATAGAAGAGTGGATGTATGGCTAGTTGAATGGAGGGATGAATGGATGGATGGATGGATGAGTGGATAGATAGGTAGATGAGTGACTAGATGGATGGATGGATGAATAGATAGATGGATGAGTGAATGGATGGATGAATGGATGAGTAAATGGGTGGGTGGGTGGATGGGTAGATGAATGGATGGATAAAAATGAATGAGTGAATAGAGGAGTGGGTGTATGAGTGATGAATGGATGGGTGAATGAATGGATGGGTAAATGGGTGGGTGGATGTGTGGATGGATAGATGGATAGGTGAATAGAGGGATGGATGAATGAAGCTGGTAGATATGGCTCTCTGTCTATAAATCTCAATTCCGAACTTTGTTATTTCTTCAAAATAAAATCCTAAAACTCTGTTACTATTCACATGAGAGATTTATTAGAAACTAAGAGAAGAGACTGATTTTTACTTCTCGCTTAAGAATATTTGGTGTCTTTATATACAAACTTTCCCCACTACAGACACAATACGACCTCCCATGTATACCTTAGGCAGGAAGTTATTCATCCTGGAGGCAAATCTGTACAGGGTAGGGATTCAGGTTTTCCAAACTCCAGTCAAGTGTGATCAATAACTTGCTTCTACAGTTTGCACAAAAGCACAAAACAAATATGTTTTTGTCTTCAATAAAAAGCAATGGATTACAATAGAAGGGGTGTAGGTAAGGGTTAGAAAACAGTGAAGTTAACTTCTGATTCCATTAGATTCCGGACTTGGACAAAATGACACCACTTCTGAGATGAAATTGTGACTTGAGCTGTCTACCTCATAAGGCTGGTGGGACAATCATTTTGACCATGCCTGTGCATTCAGGGTTGCTTGAGGTAACTTGATACCACTTCTCAGGACCACGTAATGTTTAAGTAAGACTGCATGGTACTAAGAGATGTCTAATAACAAACTACTCTTGTTGTTACTATTATTATTACTTCTATTATTATCTTTGCATACTAGCCCCCCTTTTACTAGACTGAGCTCATAACCAGAACCTGCATAATGTGCTCTTTGTTACTCCAAGTTTGTCACTGACCTAAAGTCAGTGGCACCTTTAGCAGATGGTCTGCGGTACCTGATAAAGGTCTCTTGAAATGGATGGATGGATGGGTGGATGACTAAATAGATGGATAGATGTATGAGTGAATAGAGAAGAGGATGGATGGGTGAATGAGTGGGTGGATGAATGGGTGTATGGATGGATGGACAGAAGATGAATGGGTGAATAGAGGGGTGAATGGGTGGGTAGATGGGTGGGTGGATGGGTGGATGGATGGGTGGATGGATGAATGGATGAGTGGATGGAAATATAGAAGACAAATGGGTGGATAGAGAAGTGAATGGATGGGTGGATGGGTGAGTAGATGGGTGTTATAATCTGGCTTGTCCTGTCTCAGTGAGAAGGGAAGTTCTTTGCTGCCAGAAGAGTTTTTCTGGGTCAACTGGGCTCCTGAAAAGGACTGAGCCTAGAAAAGGAGAACCTGGGGAAAAACATGCCTCGATGACCTTTTCCCAGCCCTCACGACCTTCCCTGTTCTGTGTTCCCTTCCCCAGTGCTTCCTCTCAAAACACCTCATACCAGAGAAAGGCAACTTAACCAGAGACTAGCAGGGAGATTTACACCCCAGAGCTAGGCCTGGGGGAAAATCTGGTGAGAAAGTGTTTTCCTTTCTATACTCAGGGGATGTTGACTGACAGCTAAAACTAACCCAAAGGCGGCAATTTTTCTTCTTTGAAAAACTTGCCCATTGCAGGTCTTTTTGCCATGAATCTTCCTTTTTCCTTCTTCTCTTTTCCTTGCTAACAAACTTTGTTGTAAAATTTTAAAAAATAAAACTACCCAAAGGCTACAGAATCTAGCTCCATTGTCTCAAGAGTAGTCCAAGTTGCCTGTGGAATCATCAGGTTTAGGGGTTTGTAGCCTCAGCCGATGCCCAGGAGATCCAGGTAGGCTCTTCCATTTGTGGTTCAGTTGTAAAAACAGGGCTTGCTGGTTCACTTACCTGCATTATATATGTCTTTATTTTATTTTAGCAATATGTTTGATATCTTTAGAAAACATCTTTCTGACTGGGAGGGAGACCGTGGGAGAATTGATCATAGCAAACAATGCAGCCACGTGTATGCCTCGGTTATGCAAATTAACCAGTCTAGAGCCACTGGCTCTGTCTGGCCCCAGCACCCCGGGAGGCACTGCTCCTCTGCCTTGACCAGCCCAGGGCCAGGTACCAGGCACCAACGGGCCACCCTGCAGCCCAAAGCCCGCCAAACTTACTTTAATTGGCCCATCCTAAATTGCTTACTCTGCATTGCCTTGCCTTTCCCACTGAAAGCAAAGTAAAGACCATGGCCCACAATCCCCCAGCTCTCATCTCCTGCCACCCAACCAAAACCTGGCACTTCAGGAAGGTCCTTCGTGGCATGTAGTGACCCCCACTCCGAAGCTGTGTGTGTAATCAACTGTGCCTTCTTATGTCCCTCTCGTGTCTCCTCTCCTCTTGGGGCCGCACCTGACTGACCACCTCATTAAAAAACACAAGACACTGCTTTTTCTCACCACAAAAGCTAGTGAGAAGGGAGGTGCCCACTCTGGGCAGAGCAGCAGGAGGGCAACTGGCAGCGAACATGCCAACCTTTGACACGTGCACACGTTACATCCCAGCCATTCCAACTTCAGGGGTCTATCCTAAGAAAATAAGGAGTTAAATGCCAAACGTGCACATGTAAGAATGTTCATTACTGTTTATACAGAATTGTGAAAATCTGGAAACAGTTAGTGTGACCCTTGATGTGAAGTAGAATAAATAAGCGTGGATGCCACAGGGATTCAACACATGTGCGTGTCTTATGCCATGAGAAAAAAGTCAGTATGATAAAAGAGTCTTGAGGCTGTACAACAGCCTGCCCTGTGTGATTCTAATGCAATTTAATTGCGTACATGGATGTGTATACATGTAAGAAAATGCCTCAAAGGTGTCAAAAACCAACATTCTCTGTGGTAGGTTACCGGAAATTTCTATTCATTTCTTGGTACTTTTCTGTATTTTCAAGTTCTCTACTACAGACATTTGCTCCCCTAAGAATCGGAAAAGCATGTATACTTTTTTTCATTGATGGGGAAGAAAAATAACCTTGTATGATGGGAGCCAATGGTTTTGTCAGTTCCTCATAATGGATTCTATTCATAGTTAGTAACTCTCTCCAAGAATGCAAGCTGACAAAACATCACTCAATTCATCATCTTGTGAATAAAGATTGATTTAGTTGGTTGAAAGGCTCTGCCATGATCAAAACACCAAACATTTACACAAGAGCTCAAGGAAGACTTGGTAAGGAGATCAAATCACTTTATGGAGGAAGCACAAAACCAGGGACTGGCGAGTAGGAGTGGCTGGCTTATCTTCCTTATTAGGATTGATCATCAGGCCAGGCACGGTGGCTCACACCTGTAATCCCAGCACTTGGAGAGGTGAGGCAAGAGGATTACCTGAGCCCAGGGGTTTGAGACCAACCTGGGCAACTTGGAGAGACCTCGTCTCTACAGTAAATCAAAAAATTAACCGGACGTGGAGGTACATGCCTATAGTTCCAGCTACTTGGAAGGTGGAGGTTGGAAGGATTGTCTGAGCCAGGAGGTCGAGTCTGTGGTGGCTGTGATAGACTGTTGATCATGCCTCTGCACTACAGCCTAGAGAAGGTGAGACTCTGACTCAAAAAAAAAAAAAGAATTGATCGTTGATGAAGCCTATAATTTGTTTTGGGGAGTTTGTTCCGTTTGTGTGGTACTTTCAAAATAGACTTTGCCATAACCCTGCTTGGAGCCAAGCTGGGCTGTAACCCATTTCTGTGATTGTCAAAATCACTCAACAGACTGAGTGTTGAGGCTTTAGATCACAAAACTGTCCAGACACAAGTTCATGCAAGTGTAGACAGGTCCCACACCTCTGGCTTCTGTGAGGCAATAATTTGATCACTCCCTTGCTACTCCAGCCTCGCTCACTGTGGGTCTGGGCTGGATCTACAGGGAGTGCTCATTTGGTGAGTTTAGACACAGAGGAAAATATATGAGATAAGCTCTAGTACTGTCCGTCCTGGACCAGGCAGAGTATGCAAGTCAGCTCGCCTCCTTGCCAGCTGGAGTGAGCCGCGAGCCCTGCTTCTGGGTGATAAGCTCTGGAGACACGATCGTCATGCAAGAAACATGTGTCATTCCCCAGCCCCAGGCGGGAGCTGGCAGCATCCCTTTAAATGTGACCCTTAAGCCCCTTATCTTCTAGGCCACATCACTTCACAGCGTATTTACAGCGCTTAACCCCAAATTTTGAAACCATCTCCACCCCCACTGCCAAAATGAAGAAGTTAACCCCCTTGTAGGAGAAAATAGGGAAGTGACTTTCCCCAAAGTCATCCTTACTCAGAAGACCACAGAAGGTAAACAGTCAGGCCAGACGGAAGGTACCATTGCCGTCCTGCATCGGAGTTTGTCTTTCCTGGTCCCCTATCAATCCCAGTGACTCTATTCCCTGGGGCCCAGCTTTGAGGCAAGCCTGAGTACTAGGCACTGCAGGAAAGCTGCCATCAAGCATGACTGGGGTGGGTCTTCACTGAGAAAGACGTCATTGGTGAAGCTGGAACAGTTCCACTAGCTCTGGGCCATTGCTGTGGAACCAAGGAGGTTGCCATGAATGAGGCCATAATAATAATGTGGATATACTCAAAGCTATGGTGGATCAAAGGCATAGGCTGTATCCAGTTGTTGTTGTTGTTGTTTTTTCATTGAGTTGGGATCTCACTCTATCACTCAGGCTTGAGGGCAAGGGATCATCACAGCTCACCACAGCCTCAACTTCTTGGATTCAGGCAAGCTTTCCACCTCAGCCTCCTGAGTAGCTGGGACTATAGGCATTCACCATCATGCTTGGTTAACTTTTTGATTTTTTTTGTAGGGATGAAGTATCACTATATTGCCCAGGCTGGTCTCAAGCTCCTGGGCTCAAGCAATCCTCCTGCCTCAAATTCCCAAAGTGCTGGGACTAAGGCATGAGACACCATGTCTAGTTATTTTATTTTTATTTTTTTGTAGTGACAAGACCTCACTATGTTGCCTAGGCCAGTCTGGAACTCCTGAACTCAAGCAATCCTCCCACCTCAGCCTCCCAAACTGATAGGATTACTGGCATGAACTACTGCACCTGGTCTTGTGTCCAACTTTCTCTTAAGCACTTGAGCTAATTCATTTCATTTAAGGCTCCAAGCAACATTGTGGAAAATAAGATTGTGTTCTAGCCCCTCACAATTTAGAGGATGGACAGAGCCCAGGAGCTCTGACCACACTGATGAAGAGCCTTTTAAAGATGTAGCTACTATTTGATGCCATCCCCGTGGTTGTGCAAGCATCCTGGGAGAATGATGTGTAATATAATGCAGGGTAGGGTGGTTACACTGGAATTATAAATTACAAGAACAAATTTAAACCCTGAATTGTACCCCACATCTTTAAAATAAAAATTTTTTTTAAAAGAACCAATTTAAAATTCTAAGTCCAGATGACTGTGCTCACAGCAGGGTCCCCCATGTCATCTAATTCTGAGTGTTAGTGAGAGGAGAGACTCCACTGCCATGGAGAAAGCAACCATGGAGAGGTCAGAACATGAACGCTGGAGCCAAGATGCCCAGTCTAAATCCCACGTTGCTTGCCCTCAGACTGAGAGAGTTGGTTAAATCAAGTAGACCATGGTTTCCTGTTTGCAGCTGGGCTGATGATAGTGACCGCGTCTTCCGTTGGCATCAGGAATAAATAAGGTGGCATGCAGGCAGAGTGATAGCAGCAAGATGCCAGACTAGGAGGCTCCAGGCTCTCCCCCGATCCCCATGGAAACATCAAATACACAGGTAGAGACTAGCTAACATAACTGTAATGAGATCTGAAAGTCAGTCAAAGACCTATAGCGCCTAAGTTGAACTCAATCAAGAAAAAGCCACATTCAAAAATAATTGGAAATTCTGCTACATTTTTACTTGTCCTTGCCTCATACTCTGCCAGTGTGATGTGGCATGATCTAGAGGATATGGCAGCCCAGCTCACAGTTCCCTTTCTGAATTGGGTAGAGCAGAGTAGACCTAATTTTCAACCTTCTAGCCTGTATTGGCACTGACCAAGGAATTGGTCTCTGTGTCAACTAACTCAGAACTCTGACAGCTAAAAGCAGCGCAGCTCAGATCTCAGGCTAGGAAAAGCCATCAGAAGCAATGATCATGGCTCAGGAAACCACAGATTTGTAAACATCTGGGGCAAGAGGTTCCTGGCAAGGAAACACAAACAGAGAAGACCCTAAGAAGAAGCAGAGATGACACTCCTAGAGAAATCAATATGTTTAAAGCAGCCATGCATAAGGGGAGACTTTTTTAAAAGTGCGCATGCACACATACATGCACAGGGGGTGGGGTGGGGCAGGCACAGGAAGAACATATTTCCAGAAAATACCTGAGAAAATCATCAGGCTAATTATGAAAAACATTCCCCTCTGTGGAACCAATCTGCAAAGACTGGGAGAGTGGTTGTTTTATCAAGTGACCAGTTTTCAGGAAGATGACAAGGCATACAAAGAAATAGAAAAACACATCTCATTCAAGGAAACAAAATAATTTCTAGAACTCATCACTGAAGAAACACAGGTATCATACTTACGGGACAAAGACACTGAAACAATGGCATTACATATGTCCAATGAGCTAAAGAAAAATAAGGACAAAGAACTAAAATCAGAAAAATTATGGATGAATAAAATGAAAATATTAACAAAGATAAAAATATTTTTTAAAACAAAAAAAATTCTGAAACTAAAAACTACAAAAACTGAAGTGAAATTTTTTTTTTACCAGAAGACTACAACAGCTTCAAAAAGGAAAAAGAGAACAGAATCAGCAAACCTGAAGACAGGTTATTTGAAATTATTGAGTCTGAGAAGAAAAAAGAATAAAGAAAAGTGAACAGATCCTAAGGAACTTATGAGACACCATCAAGTAGACAAATATGCACAATATGGGATTCCAGAAGAAGAAGAGAAAAAGAAAAGGAAAGAGAGATTACTTGAGAAACTAGTGGCCAATAAGTTCCCAAATCTGAGGAAAGACATGGATCTACAAATCCAGAAATCTTGATGAACTCCAAGTAGGATAAACTAAAAAAGACTCATGTAAATATTTATCACAATCAAACTGTTGAAAACAAAAAATAAAGAATCTAAAAAGCAGCAAGAGAAAGTAACTCAGTAAATACAGGAATTCTTGATAAGACTATCAGTGTATTTCTCAGCAGAAATCTTGCAGGTCAAAAGGCAGTGGGATGATATATTTAAAGTGCTGAAAGTAAAAAATCAACTAAGAATTTTATATCTGTCAATTTTTTATTTAAAAATGAGGGAGAAATTAAGACATCCCAGGTAAACAAAAGCTAAGGGAGTTTATTGCCAGTAGAACTGCTCTACAAGAAAGGACAAAGAGAGTCTTCAAATTGAAATGAAAGCATACCAGACAGCAACTTAAAGTCATACCAAAATATAAATCTTTCTTGCAAAAGTAAATTCATGAACAAAAAATATATATTCATTTTATTGTAATTTTGATTTGTAAATCCACTTTTTATTATTTCACAGAATTTAAGAGACTAAAGGAAATATATATATGTATATACATATATATAAAAATCTATGTTAATAGATTACAGAATATATATAGATGTAATTTCAATCACATAGTTGGGAGGTAGGGGGGTAAAACTGTGTCTCTGTCCATTTGGAATGCTATAACAAAATATCATAAACTGGGTGACTTACAAACAAAAGAAATGTATTTCTCCCAGTCTGGAGGTAAAAAATTCCAAGATCAAGGCAATGGCAACTTGGAATCTGAGGAGGGCCTGCTTTCTGGTTCATAGATGGTGTTTTTCTTGTTATGCCTTTACAAGGTAGAAGGGGCTAGCTAGCTCTTTTACATGGGCACTAATCCCAATCTGGAGGGCTCTGTCCTCATGATCTAATCACCTCCCTTAGTCCCCATTTCCTAATACTATTACTTTGGGAGTTAGGATTTCAACATATAAATGGGGGATGGGGAGAAACAAACATTCAGACCCTAGGAAGCTGTAAAGAAATACACTTTTTGTATGTGGTTGAAGTTAGGCTGGTTATCAGTTTAAAATTCACTGTTATAACTTTCCAATTTTATATGCAACCCTCATGATATCCACAAGAAAATATCTACAGAATATGCACAAAAGGATTTGCCAAAGGATTAATATGTGTCACTACAAGGAAATCAGCAAAACACAAAGAAAAGCAGTCATGAAGTACTGAGCAGCAATAAAGCTATAAGACATACAGGAAAATAAGAAAAGATGGCAAAAGTAATAGTTACACATCAATAGTTACTTTAAAATATATTAAACTCCACAATCAAAAGACACAGATTGTCAGAATGGATTTTTAAAAAGTCAATCCAACAACAGCTTACCACCCATATTTGCGGTTTCCTTATGCAGAATCCACAGATATGGAGGGCCAACTTTTTGATCTGCAGTTGGTTGAACCCATTGATATGGAACCCACAGATACAGAGGGTCAATTGTACTGCACTATTTTATGTAAGGAACTTGAACATCCACGAACATTGGTATATCAAGGGTCCTGGAATCAATCCCCTAAAGATACTGAAGAGCAGCTGCATGTGCTGTCTGTAAGAGATTCACGAAAATATCACTTTAGATTTAAGAAAATATGTATGTTAAAGTGAAAATATGGGGAAAAAATTCCACGCAAATAATAACCAAAAGAAAGCAGGGGTGACTCTACTAATATCGGACAAAATGTACTTTAAGTCAAAACGGTTATAAGGAACAAAGTATATTATATAATAATTAAAAATCATCAGGAAGATGCAAAACATAAGAACACAAATGTATCAAACATCGGAGCTCCTAAATATATGAAGCAAACACTGACAGAACTGAAGAAAGAGAAAGACAATTATGCAATAACTGTGGAAGATTTCAATATTTCGCTTTCAATAATGGATAGAACAACCAGACAGAAGATTAATAAGGAAACAGAGGACTTGAACAGCAACATAGATAAGTTGAACCTAATACACATTTAAAAAAAAGACCTTCCTCCACCCAACAAAAGAGTAAAATACATTTTTCTCAGGTAGCATGTGGAACATTCTTCAAGATTACATTAGGCCACAAAACAAGTCTCAATAAATTTTAAAATATTAAAATCACAAAAAGTATATTTTCCAGTCACAATTGAATGAATCTAAAAACCAACAGCAGAAGGAAAACCGTATGATTCACAATATATGAAATTAAACAATATGTCTGTAAATGACCAGTGGTTCCAAGAAGAAACCAGATAAATAAAAAAGAAAACACAACATACCATAACTTATAGGTCACAATGAAGCCAATGTTAAGAGGGATATATATAGTTGTAAACATTTACATTAAAAAAGATCTGAAATCAGCAACCTAACTTTACATCTCAAGAAACTAGAAAAATAAAACAAGCTAAATTCAAAGTTAACCACTGAAAGGAAATAATCAAAATTAGCTTAGAGATAAGTAAAGTAGAAGAAAAATGGGGGAAAATTAATGAAACCAATAGTTGGTTCTTTAAGAAGATCAGCAGCATTGATAAACCTTTAGCTGTGTTGACTGAGAAAAAATGAAAAAAGGCTCAAATAACTAAAATCAGAAAAGAAAGAGGAAACTTCTGATTATGCAGAAACAAAAAAAATTACAAAAAGGTATTTTAAATAATTGAATGCCAACACATTGAATAATCTAGACAAAATGGACAAATTTCTAGAAATAGACAACTTACCAAGACAGAATCATGAAGATAAAGAAAATGTGAATAGACCTATAAGTAGCAAGAAGAGTCGATTAATAATAAAGACATTCCAAAAAGAAAAGTCCAAGATCACATAGCTTCACTGGGGAATTATACCAAACAATAAACAACAACCCCCCAAAAATCTGACACCAATTCTCAAACTCTTCAAAAAAGTTGAAGAGGAGTGAAAACCTCATGATTCATTTTATGAGGCTAGTATATTCCTGATACTAAAATCAGACAAAGACACTACAAGACAAGAGAACTACATGCAGATCAATATCCCTTATACATGTGAATGCACAAGACCTCAACAAAATATTATTAAACTGGAGTCGATAGCATATTAAAACAATTGTACACCATGACCAAATGCTATTTATTCTGGGAATGCAACAATGGTTCAACGTACAAAAAAATCAACATTGGCCAGGCTCGGTGGTTCAGCCTGTAATCCCAGCACTTTGGGAGGCCAAGGTGAGTGGGTTGTCTAAGCCCGCAGGTTCAAGACCAGCCTGGGCAATTCGGTGAGGCCTCTTCTTTACAATAAAAAAAAAATCAGCCGGACATGGCAGTGTGCACCTGTAGTTCTGGCTACTTGGAAGGATTGCCAGAGCCCAGTGGGTCGACACTGGGGTGGCCGTGAGTGTACCACTGCACTCCAGCCTGGGTGACAGAATGAGACTCCAACTCAAAAAAAAAAAATCAACATTAACAGGATAAAAGGAGGGGGAAGCACTATAATCTCAACTGATGCCAAAAAAGTATTTGGCAAAATTCAACATTTTTTCATGATGAAAGTACTAAGCCTGCAAGAATTAGAAGGAAACTACACAACATAGTAAAAAGGCCATGCATTAAAAACCCACAGCTAACATCATATTCAGGGGTAAAATACTAAAATATTTTCCCCAGAGAATAGATAGAAGACTAAGATGCCTACTTTCACCATTTTTATTCAATATAGCATGGGAAGTCCCAGCCAGAGCAATCGGGCAAGAAAAGGAAATAAAAGTCATCCAAATTAGCAAGAAGGAAGGAAAATTATCTCTACTCACAGATGACATAATCTTGTATGTAGGAAACCCTATAGATCACACACACACACACACACACACACACACACTAGTTCCTTGAAGTGTTTCTAGTTCCTTGAAGTTGTTGGTTTGAGATCTTCTTTTTTAATGTAGGTGTTTACAGTTATAAATATTTTTTGTTAAAACTGAAAAATGAATTCAGCAAAGTTGCAGGAGACAAAATCAACATGTAAAAATCCATTGAATTTCTATGCATTAACAATGAATAATTTGAGAAGGAAATTTTAAAATGTTCCATTTCTAATAGCATCAAAAAGAATAGAATACTTAGGAGTAAACTGAAATAAGGAAGTATACTGAAAACTAAAAAAAAATGCTGAAAGAAATTAAAGACATAAATAAATGGAAAATATTCTGTGTTCATGAATTGGAAAACTTAATATTGTAAAGATGTCAATACTACCCAAAATGAGTCACAGATCTAATACAATCCCTATCAAAAATCCTATGACTTCTTTGTTGCCCAAATACAAAAATCTACCTAAAATTTATACGAATGCCAAAGGATTCCAAATAGCCAGATTAATCATGAAAAAGAGGCACAAAGTCGAAAGTCTTTTACTTCCGGATTTCAAAACTTACTACAAAGCTACAGCAATCAAAAAGTGTACTGGAATAAAGACAGGAATATAGACTAATAGAATAGAATATAGAGTTCAGTATTGACTTTCATATCCATGGTCAAATAATTTGCAAAAAGGGTGCCAAGGCCGTTCAACGATGTATGGACAGTGTTTTCAACATATGGTGGTGGGACCCATAAAGCTGGACCCTTAGCTTCAAAATATACAAAAATCAAAATGAATCACAGACCTAAATGTAATTACCAAGACTATAAAACACTTAGAAGAAAACATAGAAAAAAGTTGCACGTCATTGGATTTGGCAAATGATTTTTTGGATCTAACAGCAAAAGCACAGGTGACAAAAATAAAATAGATAACTTGGACTACATCAAAATTTAAAACTTTCACACAACAAAGGACACTGTCAACAGAGTGAAAGCAACTCACAGAATGGGAGAAGATATTTGCAAATCCATATATCCGATATGAGATCAATATTCAGAGTACGTAAATAACTCCTACAACTGAACAACAAAATCAACCTGATTAAAAATTTGGCAAAGGACTGGAACAGACATTTCTCCAAAGAAGTTATACAAATGAACCCTAGGGGAAGTTTCCATCTGACGGTGAGAAAGGGCATTCTTCCCAGTCCTGGGGAAGCAGGCAGCACTGTCCAATCTACTCCTTTCCAGTAGTTCCTTCCCCAAGCTTCAGCAATTTCCCCCATAAATGAACCCATAAGAAACTCGCTGAACGTTTGAGAGGCACCATCTGCCCATCTCCGAGTTCTCTCCTCCTTTTCTCTCTGTGTGTTTCTCCTCTCTGATTCTCTGTCCTGTCAACTCAAACTGCCTTGTTCTCCCTGGATGCTCAGCTTCATATCTTCAATTCAGGTGGTCCACCAGGCCCTGACAGGGTTCTCCCTCCCTGCACAGTGGCCTGGAAACTCTTGAGGCAGTGAGCCGGGTAGTCATGTGTCTAGTCTCACTTCTTTCCTGTCTTTCAGTGAGTACAGTCCTCTATTGTCTGAGGCCCGCTGTCCTAACAGCCTTATTGCTCCATCTTGCCTGGAAGCAGGGCTCTACCCATGAGTCTTCACATAAGGAATAAGAACAGTCTTCCCTGAGGAAATGAAGGGATTTTGGTAAGGGCATTCCTCCCCTGGTCGCATCTCAAGAGAAATGTGTGGCCAAGAGTGTGACAGGACTTCCTCCTGGGGACTCTGTCTCTGCTTGGTGCCCACAGGGCTTGTTTGCTGCATGGGAGGGAAGCCTCATGTGAGTTGCCGCTGCAGGAAAGCATGTCCCCCACAGCCAGGCAGAGGCAACCCGTGCTCAGCAGAGGAGACTCGCCAGCCACCCACATGCAACCACTCTCTCAGTTTCATGGAGAAACAGCCTCTGCCAGATGAAGAGGCAAAAGCTGTTCACTGGCAGGAGATGGCAGTCCATCCATCCCTACAGCCCTGGGGCTGGATCACAGATGTCAGCCAAGCATGGATGCACCTGAATCCAAACATTTTGCTTTACAGAGAAGCAGAATGTCACAGAATGTGGACACAAACAAAAGCTTATGTATCATGGGGTCAGAATATCCACGGAGTTCTGGGGGCTGTAGCAGGGCCCGGAGACTCTACAGATGATGGGAATATCGGAGGGGAAAGACCCGGGACTCCAGGCCCCTCCCCCAACTTCAACCCAAGCAGCTTCCTTCATACATGGAGAAGGCATCATCTGAAAACTTTCAGACTGGATGTAACCTCTGCAATTCTCAGATGAAGAAGGAAAACTCCCAGGAGACTGACCAGGGTCAGGCAGCATGCTCAGCACCAGCCAAGATCCAAACCCAGAGCTCTTGTGCTAAGTGCCAGCCAGGATCAGAACCCAGAGTTCACATGCTCAGCAGCAGCTGAGATCAGAACCAGAGCTCCCATGCTCAGAGCCAGCCGGGGTCAGAACCCCGAGCTCCCATGCTCGGCGCAGTACTCTTACATCTGAGCACGGCAGGACACTGGTGAGTGTAACATGGGGAACTCCTATCCCTGCAGTGAAATAATGCAGATGTCACCAATGGGTCACAAGAGTCAAGAAGCCACGACACAGAATGCTTAGTGAGAGTAAGATACCAGGAACGTAGGACAACTGTTCCTAGGAACCAGGTTACTGACACCCTGATTAACCACTTGGCAATCCCAAATAGTCCGGTTCTCAAACTAGGGGACATAATCTCTGACAGCTCCATCACTGATGTTTTTAGCCCTGTCTTAAAGCCTGAGTCATATAACAAGAATCCAGTTCTACAAAAGAAAAAAGAAAATTTAATTAGCCAGGCATGGTGGTGCATACCTGTAGTCCCAGTTACTCAGGAGGCCAAGGCAGGAGGATTACTTGAGCTCACGAATTCAAGACTGTGGTGAGCGTTGATGGCCACTATACCCCAGCCTGGGTGAAGCGCAAGACTCCATAACTTACAAATAAATAAAGATGGTTCAGACATCTGTGCCTTCCTTTATACTTTTGCTCTCAACAAACGTGTGCAAAGGACAGTGCTATACAATGTACCAGGTCGATGGGAAGAATGCCACTTGAGGCTGTGGGGTCTGGGGGCCAGTGCAGCCAACCCATGTAGGGACTCACCCGAAACCCATGCAGGGAGTGTGGCACCTTCAAGCTGGGGTGGCATACGTCTGGGAACACTGGGGTGGTATATGGCCGGGCAGTGGGGCACACTGTTGGGAGGCAGGGTACTGTCCTTCCCAGGGGTGGGACGTCTGGGCCCGTGAGCACACCCAGTGACCCAGCCTCGGTCACCATAGGGAAAGTGCTCTCAGCTCAGCACAGCATCCACCCTGGGAGGGCCCGCCCAACCCTGGCAACTTGAAAGTCAACAGCAAGGAGACAAAATGGAAGATGCTGCTTTAGGCTAGGTCGTTAGGGTTAGCTAACACTTGATGGGGACTCAACCCCCAGGGTGCCACACAGCAGAGGCCCTGCAGAGGGGCAGGCTCCCTCCCTCCTGTAGATGCAGGCAGGTGTCAGGAGCAGCCAGGAAGGAGAGAGCCTGACACCTGGTGGACTACTGAGGTCTTACAGCCGGATCCAAACCGACTCGTCGCAGCGTCCTGGAGCAGCCTCGGGACAGCACCCCGCAGGGGTGTGGCAGGAAGCAAAGACAGTGGGATGGGACTGGCTCCTGAGCATGTGTGGGGGACCCTCCAAGGTCCGCCAGAGAACTGGGACCCCAAAGGAGTCAGCATCTCACAAAAGGGGTGGGGGCCCTGGAGTGGGGGTCGCTCTCAAAGCCGCCCTCCCAGCAGGTGGGGAGACCAGAGAGAGATGGCTTAGGCTATGGGGCTGTTCGCTGGCACGGTCATGGTCAGCCACACCACCCACGCTACTGTGCCACTTGGAGCCACCCACAGCCCCACCCATGCCGTGTCTCTGCCATGGGCAAGTTCCTCCATCTTCCTGGGCTTGTTTTTTCCATCTGTGGATGGGGATGCGTTGTGTACATCCTGGGGGTCCTGAGAACAAATTGAGACCTCGCATCCAGGACCTAGACAGGGCAGGAGCGCAGCAGGAGACACGGGCACTCATGGGCAGCTGCTGCAGAGTCGTGATCCTCCAGTGTGGGAACAGAGACTCAGGCACAGCACGAAGAAGTGTGCCAGCTGCTCAGCTGCTCAGGAGGGCTCAGGAGGGTTACTCCAGCTGGGCTTTGCAGACTGAAAATGAGTTCCTCTGAGGCAGGTGAGAAGGGAGAGGCTACCTCAGGCAAGGGCAGGTATGATCCCGCTGCCCGGGGTAGGAGATGGTGGGGTGAGGGTGTCTCCCAGCCACAGCAGATCCGCAGAACATGGCGAGACTCAGTCAGTGTGGGAAGGGCTGCGGGCTGCGGGACCCAGCATATAAACAGTTTCCCTCTTCAAGAAAGGCATCTCCTTGAAGGGATAACCAGACCTTGGCTCAAGCCCCAAGGCCCATACCTCCCCGAGTTCAGCTCATTCCCTGACATCCGACATCGGAGATTTCCCTGGCTCCTTCCCACTCGGAGTGCCCACTCCTGGGACCTGGCTTCACTCACCCAATCTTCTTCAGCAAACACACATTGCATGCCTACTATGCTTCAGACGTGATTCTACCCACCCATTCTTCTTCTTCTTCAACAAACACACATTGTGTACTTACTATGCATTAGGTATGGCTCTACCTGCCCAATTTTCTTCATCTTCTATGTGTCAGGCACTGTTCTACCTGTGCATTTTTCCTCTTATTCAACAAATATACATTGAGGGCCCACTGTGTGTCAGGTAGGGTTCTACTAGCCCAGTCTTCTTCAACAAATACGTATTGTGTGCCTACTAGGCATCAGGCATGGGTCTACCAACAATAATTAAACAATGAAAAGTGCCTGCCTTCATGGAGGTTACACTTCAATTGGGGCAGGGGTGGGGAAACCAGGGACAGAGAACAAGCAAACAGAAAGCAAAATATATTGAGCAATGGGTGGTGATGAGGGCCATGAAGACATCCATGCACCGGTGAGGACAGATAAGTCGGACGTGCCACTCAGAGCAGCCTCACCTCCAGCCTTCACTAGCTACGACTGTTGCCTCTGCAAAGGGACGCCTGTGCTCTTCTTTGCCTGCTGGTCTCCCTTGGGTCTCCCTTGGGTCACCTGATCCCATGTGCGCACCCTCCTTCCCCAGAGGGGCCCAAGACCTGATCACGCCCGGGGGCAGCTTTGTCTGGCATCACTTTCCAAAAAACATCTTCATAAATATCACGGGCCATTCGGTCGTTTAGAACACCAAGGGTTTGCAGGGAACAAACACTGTGTTGTTCACATTCAAGTTGGAAAGATTACCAAACAATTCCTGTTTTTCACTGTGATTGTTAAAACCTGATAAGTCAGCTTATTTTTGTTAGCAGAGTCGCTGGATTCCTCCTGCTACGTGATGTTCAACTGAATTAACAGAGATTGGAGGCAAACATTGGATGTGAGCAGTAGCTGGCTCACAACAAGTTTCTACTCACAGGCGAATTAAAGTGGGTTTTGATGGTTTTAGGAAACGTGGCCTCCTCTGGGCGCGGGGTCAGGGGAACTAAGAATAGCGTCTGGCAGCTCTGCGCAGCAGAGCCTGGACTTGCTGGGCTGCCTGGAACCCGCATTGTCCTGCCGTCAGGAAAATATTTTTGTTTTGAAACTTATTAAACTGTTTTTGGCCTGTGGGGTGATGTTACTAGAAGGCTCTTTGTCCCCTTTAATATTGTAAAGTTTCCCAAATGGTCCTTGTGGAAAATCCAGGGGCACCAAACAACAAAATAACATTATTACCACTCTCCTGCCAGTGGTTATAAAAAGACCGTCCTCAAAGTTCTGTTCTCGTTGATTGAAATGTTTGCCAGGAATAAGGTTGTGGGTTGGATACACTTTGAGAAGCCAGCTTACATGCAGGCCCTACGTAAATTCATAGGGATGTCAAGAAAAAGTATTTAACATGTGGAAATAAGGCCAAAAAGTGGATGGCATGATCTTTTATTACCATAGTGGGGCACTGTTTAAGACCACCCAAGGTTATTTAATTATCTAGGGGAATACACCCGCTTAATTATCTAGGGACCTGCCATTTCTATTATTTGAGGCTAGATACTGTGAAATTACATGATATTTGAGAGGCCCTGTCTAAGAGAGATGCACATCATTTCTGTCTTGTAGGAAAATAATTTCAAATATTACAGATGTATTGCCCATAGGACATTAACCAGCCTGCATTGTCTCTAAGTGAGCAAACTTATCTCAGGAGGCCTCTCTGGCAGACTGAAACCCTGCTCCTCGACTTCTCTTTGAATAAACTTTACCATCTTCTTTCCTTACTAATAAGCTAAATAAAATACCTGACTGTATTCATGCTATATTTGTATGAGTCTTGTTTTGGGCTTTTTGAAAACTCTACATCAGCAGGAATGACAAATTATAAAGAGGATGCTGCCAGGCATGGCGGCTCATGCCTATAATTCTAGCACTTTGGGAGCCTGAGGTGGGAGGATCGCTTAATCCCAGGAGTTTGAGACCAGCCTAGGCAACATAGCAAGACCTCTTCTCCATAAAAAAAAATTTTTTAAATAGCTGGGCATGGTGGTGCAGGCTACTCGGGAGGCTGTGGAAGAAGGATCCCCTGAGCCCAGGAGGTCAAGGCTACAGTGAGCTGTAATCATGCCACTGCACTCCAGCCTGGGTGACAGAGTGAGACCCTGACTCAAAAAATAAAACTTAATGATAAAGAGGATGCCAGTGGTAAATTTTACATGAGCCTGTGGTCCTGGAAAACAGGGACAGGAAAGAAATCCTCCACCCCTTTCGT
Source organism: Tarsius wallacei (assembly GCA_963574415.1). NCBI lineage: Eukaryota > Metazoa > Chordata > Mammalia > Primates > Tarsiidae > Tarsius > Tarsius wallacei. The sequence continues at coordinate 21,578 of CAUYQG010130451.1, forward strand.
CCTGGGAAGGGTTTATTGCAAAAACCCACCTTTCCCATGTGACCCGGATCTGACGTATAGATGCCTCCTGGATGACTTATGACAAGCTCAGGCACAGGCCCACCAATTCCCATCCTGTGCCTCATAAGTGACTTGCTGAATTGCTGGCCACACTGATCAATGTAGATGAAATGCCAGCAGGGGGACCAAAAAAACCCTGGGACTTATTTACAAAAAATTGTGTGTCTATTCCCACATGTTTAAGCTTCAGTCACCTTCAAAGTCCTCTTCATTAGATGCCACACCTATCGGGATGCTCTTTCCACTACTCAAAACAGTTTTTGAACTCGTCAATGTTGATTCTTTTTCAGTGCATCTGCCATTTTTTGTTTCACCTCTTCCACAACAGCAGAACGTTTCCCTTTGAGGACTTTTTTCATCCAGGAAAACAAAAAAAGTCACTCAGGGAGAGACCAGGTAAATAGGGAGGGTGGGGCATGGGGGGTCATACCATTTTTGGTCAAAAACTGCTGAATTACTCAGTGCAGTATGGGCAGGTGTGCTTGTAACTCACCCATCATAAAATGGGAAAGCACACTGAAAAAAATCTCCAAAAAAAAATTAGGTGAAGCTGAACACAGCAACGCTAGCTGGTACATGAATCCTGATGTGTTCCTATGACATCTACCTAGAGAGGAAGCCTCTACTACAAAGGACCCACTTTCCAAAAGGTAATTCTGGGGTTTTTTTAGGTCTCCACCTGCTCCTCCAGTACCTGCTGATGTGAATGAGCCAAACTCTAGCTAAGTTTCTTTCCTTCCCCAGACCCACCCCCAGCCCGAGTCAGCAGCAGAATAAATGCCTCTCCTTGGCGTTCCTCCCATCAGGAAGGGAAAAGGCCTAGCTGCCATCTCCTGCTCAGCTGTCCTGTGTGGTTGTCCTCCCCCGCCGCCCCCACTTCTCTACATCAACTCTTCCCACCCTTGTTACTTCTCCCTGTCCCTGTCTTTTAATTAATTTATTTATTTATGTCAGAGTTTCACCCTGTTGCACAGACTGCAGTGCTGTGGCACCATCCCGGCTCACCCCATCCTCGAGTTCCTAGGCTCAGGCAATCCTTCCAACTCAGCCTCTCGAGTAGCTGGGGCTACAGGCACAGACCACCATACCTAGTTAATTTTTTTAAAAATTTTATTGTAGAGATAAGGTCTTGCTAGGTTGCCCAGGCTGGTCTCGAAATCCTGGTCTCAAGCAACTCTCTCACCTTGGCCTCCCAAAGTGCTGGAATCACAGGCATGAGCCCGTCCCACTTGGCCATTTCTCCCTTTCAAAGAAAATTCCTTTCTTCCTGCCTGATCTTCAGGTCTCGCAGTGTAAGCCTTCTCCCTGGGATAATGGGCTCCCTTCCTGACTCAGTCATCTCTTCCAGGGACGTCTCACTCTACCTCAGTCCGACTTATTCTGATTTGGCCCCATTTTAACACTGCGAAGACCAATAGTCCACCCCAACCCCTCCCTGGCATCCTACTAGACTCCTCCTGCCTCTTCTGCAGACCCAGACCCAGGACTCGACACCAGCCTGCCGGCCACATGCCTGGCTCCCACCAGGGCAGACTCCAGCACATGTGCTCTGAGGCATCTTGGAGAACTGTGTTGCCCGACATGCAACTCTTAGACCAGAATAACAAAGACACCTGTTGGCTTGTTGGAACTCAGAGCTCCATGGCCCACTAGAAGCATCCAGAGTCAGGACCTGCATGGTAGCAAGATCTTGGAGATGCGTGTGCCCAAGCTGAGATGCACCACTCTGGGCCCAGAGGCCCAGGCCTATCCACTCCCCGCTTTCCCAGGCTCTGGACCCAGGAGCAGCCAGTCCCACATGGAAGGCCTTTCCAGCACAGCTGGTGCTTGGGCATTGCCTTCTCTGGGCTCCTGGTGGGTAACAGAGCATAAGCATCGTGCCCACGCCCTCTGATACGCTGGTCGGCCGCCTGGGTAACACAGCAGCTCTCTGCTGGCACAGTCTTCTTTTCAGGAGAGATGCCACTGTCATCCTGGACAGCTCGAGGTCCTCTCTGCAATATCCTTTCCTGCCTGGGGAAGAAGCCTGGATTCCAAAGTGTTAAAGAACAGGGCCCACTGCCCGCAGGTCTCAGCTGGACCACAGGTTTGGCCACACCGCACCCTGGTGAAGTGTGTTGTTCTTCCAACTGGGAGTGACATGGGTTCTGGCAGCCCAGATGTGTCACCCTGCAAATGAGCCCCCCAGGGGTCCTTGGTCTCTCTGTTCACTCTCCATTTCCTGCCTGCCCATTCAGCTTGAGCGAGGGGCCTCATGTCTGACTGCCTGGGGCAGTTTGGAGAGAGTGATCACCCTTGTGTCCCAGCACCCCTGGGTGGTGAGAGACCTGGGCTCTGAGTGGAATTGTGTGGAAAAGAAGCAAATGGACGGGGAGTGAGCCCTGCCCAGGCTGCCCGATCCCAAGTCCAACTGCTGCTGGCAGACCGTAAGATGCCATCAAAGTCCTCTAACTTCCGGCCGTCAGTTGTCTCATCTGTAAAATGGGCTAATGCTCTAGAGAGAAGGTTCAAAACTTGAGTTACATGAGGGGATAACAGGCGGGAGCCACCATGTCTGGCCAGTAGCCAAAGCTATTGATATTGGCTAGAAGTTGTCAACTGGAGAAAATGTGTTTGTTAGTTTGTTGTCATTTATTAACAAAACCAAAACTGAGTCTACCATGTGTAAGACAACTCGTTTCCAATGTCCAGGCCACACATTGATCCTTGGAGGCAGGGGCTTGTGTAGTTTGTAAGGATTCCAGGGTGAGGCCAAGGTGGGGGCAGGCTGGCCTGTGCCCCATCAGCAGCCTGGGTTAAAATCCTCCCTTCATGATATTGGCAGGTGATCTGGTCTCTCTAATCCCCAGTGTCCCCATCTATCCTCCCACCAGCATGGGGGTAGGTGGCCTGTCTCTCTAAGCCCCAGTGTCCCTGTCTGTCCCACCACCTGCATAGGGGTAGGTGATCTGGCCTCTCTAAACCCTAGTGTCCCTGTTTGTCCCCCCACCAGCATGGAAACAGGTGACCTGGTCTCTAAGTCCCAGTGTCCCTGGCTGTACCCACACACCAGCATGTGGGCAGGTGACCTGGTCTCTCTAAGCCTCAACATCCTCGTTGTCCCCCCACCAACATGGGGGCAGGCGACCTGATTTCTCTAAGCCTCAGTGTCCCCATCTACACTCCCACCAGCATGGGGACAGGTGATCTGGTCTTCCTAAGCCCCAGTGTCCCTGTCTGTCCCCCCACCAGCATGGGGGCAGGTGACCTGGTCTCTCTAAGCCCCAGTGTCCCCATCTGTTCTCCCCACCAGCATGGGAGCAGGTGACCTGGTCTCTCTAAGCACCGGTGTCTCTGTCTGTCCCCCCACCAGCATGGGACAGGTGACTTGTCTCTCTAAGCCTCAGTGACCCCGTCTGTGCCCCCACTAGCATGGAGGTAAGTGACCTGGTCTCTCTAAACCCCAGTGTCCCCATCTGTCCCCTCACCAGCATGGGAGTAGGTTACCTGGTCTCTCTAAACCCTGGTGTCTCTATTTGTCCCCCTACCAGCAATCTGGTAGAGAGACCAGTGATCTGGTCTCTCTAAGCCTCAGTGCCCCTGTTTGCCCCCCCCTTCTAGTGTGGGGGCAGGTCACCTGGTCTCCCTAAGTACCAATGTCTCTGTCTGTTCCCCCACCAGCATGGGGACAGGTGACTTGGTCTCTCTACGACCCAGTGTCCCCATCTGTCTCCCCGCCACCTTGAGGGTAGGTGGCCTGGTCTCTCTAAGCCTCAGTGTCCCTGTCTGTTTCCTCACCAGCATGAGGGTTTGGGACCTGGTCTCTCCAAGCTCCAATGTCCCTGTTTGTCCCCCCATTAGCATGGGAGCAGGTGACCTGTCTCTCTAAGCACCGGTGTCTCTGTCTGTCCCCCACCAGCATGGGGACAGGTGACTTGGTCTCTCTAAGTGTCCCCATCTGTCTCCCCATCAGCATGAGGGCAGGTGGCTAGTCTCTCTAAGCCCCAGTGTTCCCATCTGCCCCTCCACCAGTATGGGGGCGAGTGATCTGGTCTCTTTAAGCCTCAGCATCCTCATCTGTCCCCCCACCAGCATGGCGGCAGCTGACCTGGTCTCTCTAAGACCCGGTCTTCCCAACTGTCCCCCACTAGTATGGGGACAGTTGTCCTGCCACCCTGCTTAACATTGGCTGCCCAGCCCTGAATAATGCTGGCTGCATTACTGGTGCTCAGTTTGTTGACTGAGTGGATGTTTGGGCAACAGTGATGTGCTCCCATGGATGTTTGAATGGACTGAATGGGAAAAGGCATGGACGCTGCTTGGCATGCTCTCTGGTAAACAGTCAGCGCTTATTCATGTTTGCTGTTGTCATCAGCCTGCATTTCATGCACAAGATTTTCTCACGTTGAGTCCTATTGATATTTACAGATCAGAGGAGGTCAGTGATCAACTCAGTTTTTGTCTCGTTGATACAAATCCGAAAATCTCATTCAGAGAAAAACGCATCCAGATTTATACTTCCACAAAAAACAACAGGAAACAGCTGTCAGCTGGGCAGACCCAGCGGACAAGGGGAGGGAATGGACCCCTGGGCCCACTGTCCTGGTCCTGGCGAGGAGGACCCTGACAGTGCCCGGCCTGGCTCTCTTGCCCACTGCTCTGCACTGCACACGCTGTGTGGAAGACGTCCGAGTCCCATCCATAGACAGAAACCATTCCTCTGGGGCCACTGCTGCCTTCCAGGGCTTGGGGCTTCCAAGGGACACTGTGCTCATGGGATTCTCCATGGAACATGGACTTCCAACCTGATGGAGTCTCTGGACGGCTGCCAGAATGTCACAGAGTCACCTGCTCATTCTCAGCGATGCCATTGACGGGTGCACTTCTGGAGTGGAACGCCCCCACCCTCTATCCAACCCCAGGATTCCACCATGCCTTCGGAGACCATGGCTATCTCTCCTGGGAGGCTCAGCCCCCGAGGGCCAACATGAAGAGGATGCTGACCATGGCAGACCCTCCCAAAGCCGTCCTCCAGGCCTGGCGCCCCCAGAGCTGTTGGGCACTGCTGACCTCACTCATGTTGAACAGCAGCTTAGTGAAGTTTAAGTGATGCCATGAGTGTAAAACCCCAAGTATCTGACCAACA
>CAUYQG010130459.1:0-30500 GCA_963574415.1 Tarsius wallacei
ATAATAAAAAATATTGAATTAAAAAAAATTGTACATATACATGATGGAATATTACACAGCCATAAAGAAGTACAAGATCATGAACTTTGCAGCAACCTGGATGGACTTAGAGTCTATAATACTGAGTGATCTTTCATGGAAGCAAAGAACTGAGTATCACATATTCTTAATCGTAAGCAGACTTTGAACAATTACTGTAATACTATAAGAAAAGGTTTGGCAGTAGCGGGAAATGTCGCAAGGGTGGTGGGGAAGTGAGATTGGCAATAGTGAGAATCTGCCTGGGGAAGGGGGGCACACCGCAACAACAAGGGTATCTGCATAATGAATATTTGTATACCTAACCCTGAATTGTACCCCTCATCTTTAAAATAAAAAAAATAAAAGTTTTTTTTTAAAGAAAAAAAAATTTTTTGAGTCCTCAGGCCTCATACCTATGAGATTTCATACAATCCCTTGGTTTTAAATATCATTTACACAAGCTAACAGCTCTAAAATTTGTACTTCTGGTCAAATCTCTCCTCTTAGCTACAGATCCGTATATTAAGCTGCCTGCTTCACATTTCCACCTAGACAACTAATAGGTATCTCAAATACAGCACACTCAAACCAGAACACTAGGAACCTCTGAATTGTTCCTCCCACAACATTTCTCAGCATCCTATTAACTTGGTTGCACAGGCTAAATCCTTGCAATTATGCTTAACATCTTTCTTCTTCTGACAGCTCACATCCAATCTGACAAGGAGGATCTTTTTGATGCTACCATCGAAGAGTAGACTGTCTGCCACTTCCCATCACCTCCACTGCTAACACCCTAGACCAATCATAATCATCTTTTACCTGGATTGTTGCAATAACCTTCTATGTCTTCCCTGTTTCTCTTGCAGTATCTTTTCTATGCAAGAGGACTCTTTTTATAATATATATCACATCTCTTTCCTGCTCGTCAGTGGCTTCCTGTGACATCCAAAGTCCTTTCCATGGCCTATAAAGCCCAATGTGATTAACTACTGTGTGCCTCTGTAGTGAAACCTCCTACCATGTTCCTCTTTCTTTATTCAATGCCAGCAATTCTTGAAAATAACAAATTCGCTCTTGCCTTGAGAGTTCTGAATTTGCCGATATCTGAGCCTGAAAAATTCTTCATCCAGGTATTCGCATGTATTGTTAACTCACTTAATTCGAGTTTTTTGTCTTATGCCACCTCTTCAAAAGAACTCTCCTTGGTCACCTGATCTGAAAGCCCTCACTCCTTGGTCTCTCTCTATCCCTGATGCTGCTTTATTTCCCTTTCTGGCCCTTGTCACCAACTGGCATTATACATTTGCTGGCTCGTTTATTTGTTAATCTTTCCACTAGAATGTAAGCTCCATGAGGGGCTTTGACTTTACTGACGCATCCCTAATAAGTAAAGCTGTACTAAGCAGAGAGTAGACTCTCAGTAGGTGTATGTTGATAAATGAATGTCTGAGTGACTTTTTTTGTGTTTTATACTTGTTAAGACTAAGTGGCATGCCCTTTAGAAAGAAAAAATATGTCTCACTAGTTGTGACTAAAATAATTAACAAATACTTATGAAACAGTGTACTAAGCAGAGGAACTCTGCTTAGATTATTAGAGAGATAAGTTCTAAAAAACATACCTGTGTTATTTATATTAAAGGATAGATGTAGTTTTGCTTGATGCCAAGTCACCAAAGGTCTTATGTGGTAAAGTAGTTAATAGGTTCATATGTGGTAATGTTGTTAGAATAGAACATTACTAACCCAGATTAAAAATGCAAGAAAAGCAAATAAAAGATTTTTTTAAATAGACATTCCTTGCTTTTCATTTACCATATATTAACTGAGATACCATTGTTAAGACAAGGCTTCCATAAGCAGTCTGTTTATAATAACGAGAGCACTGAATTTATAATCATTTCATGGTGTATTTTTAGGAAAGGTTGTATAAACACCATCTATGTGCACTTGATATTGTTTTTCCGTATGTTGTTAGAAAAGTATGAATAATAATCCTAATAATCGAAGCCCTGATATATTGAAAAAAAATTTTAATTTTATTTATAAAACTTGTAAGTATATGTTTAATACCTAATAAAGCCAACTAGTTTCAGTATACTTATCCTTTTAGGTTCTGACACAATAACTACATTAAGTTTAAGCCATTTTCATTCTTAATTAATATCTCCTGGTGTGATAATAAATAACCACCTCAATTGTCTTACAGAAATTTTGCAGATACCGACTTATTTTTTACCCGGCATTTCATATTTAATAATGAATACAAATTAGAGTCAATGAGAGTTTTTATTTGTTTTAGGTGTGTAATATTCAGCATTTAAATTATCAGTGGCTTCTCTTACACTTACTAGATACACATACATTTATATTTGCTAGTAGTGGGATTTCCAAGTCACCATTATCTTGTTATTAGGCCTCTGTGACTACATCACTCTGCTGGAAGACATCCACAGGAACTGTTTTCAAGCCCAATTTGCTGTATTGTAATTGAATCTAGGTCATCAGTTTAAGTTTGGTCCTCAGTGAGATTTGAGAAGCAGCATCATTGTACAGAAAGAACTTTGACTTTAGAGCCAGACTGTGGTCTCTGCTCAGCCATTTATAACTATAGCTCAGTTATTTCAATGGGGAAAAAAAGAGATAATAATCCTAACTTGAAGATATATGGAACATATTTGAAAGACCATATATAAAGTTCTCTGCGTGATACATACTCAAAGAATAAAAGATGATACTTATTTTATTCATTATTTTCTTAACTGTGCAAGTGGAAACCAGTACATTGGTGTTCTATCTGTAACGGTTCTGAGTTTATTTCTGGGGCAATTGAAGCAGATGGACTATTTAGGCCCTCGAAGCTTATGATATATTAATAAAACACCTGAACCGTGATTTCAAAGAACCTATGACCTTTTTATTGACAACAATCATATAAAATGTAATAAATTGCCTAGTTAACTCTCAAAGTATTTCGTCTAGTTACTTTGCCATTTTCTTTTCCCCCTTCAGCTTCATTGAGGTATAACTGGCAAATAAAAATGTATATATTTAAGGCGTACAGCATGATGTTTTGCTATATTGTGGTGATGTAATTACCACAATCAAACTACTTATAATCTACTCTCTTAATAAATTTAACTGTAGACACTATGCAGTATGTTAGGTCTCCAGAATTTATTTATCTTACAACTTGAAGCCTTTCCCTCTGACCCATATATCACCACTTTGACACATTCTAAATCAGGTTTCTCAATCAGATTTTTCTAAAAGGACACTGAGAAGAGATAATGTCTACCATACCTTCATGGATATACCCAGATAATGCTTAATTTTGCAACAACGCATATGTAACTCCAAATCCTTCTGTCCTATCCAAGTAGGCAAATCACAATGCCATTGAGACAGTGGGTGATATAAGAATAACCTTTAATTTTAAAAAAGAAAAACTACAACCTTTGTGAACCTTGGCACCACATTATTCAAAATAAATCATCCTTGTCATATCACATGAAATTGTGGCTACATCTCTGTGGAGAGCAGCTGTTATAAATCACCTAAGAACATAGTAGTACAAGATATGTAATCTGGAAGGTGAAAGGATGAACAATAATGTGTGAAATACATCAAGGTGAAAGACTAAAATGTTTAGGCATCAGTAATCTGATCTGGGGATAATATGAAGATGTGCTTCCTAATGCAAATGAATAGTTCCATGAACTAGCATCCAAGGGCAATGCTCATGAAAATAATATATGCCAAGAGACGAACACATCATTAACTACTCATAAATTTATCACAACTCTCATCCTGATGAACAGTCATAATCATCACACACACACACACACACACACACACACACACGTATACATGCACACACAATGTTTAGAAGTTGCTGAACTCAGGTAACCAGACTTGGCTATTTTTTCATATTTCATTCAGACCCTATACATTTCATCCACTGACCAGGCAGTACAAGAAATGATTAGCAACTTCATTATGCAAACTTTATAGTCATTGGCAAATATAATAATAATAGTATTAATGTGACCGTCAAGGATGCATGCTTTGTTGTTATAGAAAAGTAAGACTATAAAACAATATTTTTGGCCTCTATGGTTATTTTCTACATTAAATTGTCATGCAAAATTGAAAATCTGAGATTTGAATACATCACAGTTTTGGCCTTAAGCTTTCTGTTTATTGGTTTGTATCTTTGCTTGCTTTCAATTTTAACCGAGTCAAAACCCTAAGGGATCAGTTCTCATCTCATAAGAATGGCTACTTAGCATATCATTTATCACCACCCTCTGCATGCACAAACTCCCTCTTTCTTTAAAGATACCGGGTGCAATATAACCATGGATTCAAACTGAAAATCAGCTCTCAAATGAAATACGTTTTCCTAATGCTTGCGCAAGATTCCCATTATGCTAATGGTACTTCGGAGTACATATTATGGAAGAATATAGCCCTAAGTGTCCATTTATGAAAACTTATTTTCTGAAAAGGAAAGGCCTTTTTAATGATATTCATTATCAGGACATGAAAAGTATTAGATATCATCAGTATTGGTAATTGTACCATCAATTTCATAAAATAGTTAATTCACACATGCTTCTGGAAATCTGGATTAAATAAGACTCTCATTACATCGTTGGCTACACATTGTTTCTATGTTTACTCCTCAGGCATCTTAAAGAATTTCTGTTACATTTCAACATTTGAGGCATTTGGGACCCACGGCACTTTTAAAAAAGGTTTTAACTGCATGTCTCGCCCTTTTCCTTCTCTCAATTTAAGTTTTCTTTTTAAATTGAGAAACGTATTTATTTGGTGAAATGAACCATAAGCATATTTTAATAATTTTCTGTTATTCCATAAGGGTAACATCTGGCTGTTTACATCAAAAGGCAAAATGTGGTATTCATAAGAGTATATAAATAATATATATTTTAGATCAGATGAATTCTCTGCCTATGAAGTTTTCACTCTGCCACCTACAGTGAATATATAAACTTAAAAGATTAATTGAAATTCTCTTACCATGAATAAGTCAATTTCTATTACTTAATACTTCAGCATAGATTTCCAAATTAATTAACACTTTGCATGGCAGTTCTATGGAATTCCAAATGCATTATACTAATGAGTATGCTTTTGAATGGAGTTTCTTCATGACCAAAAATATTCCTCAGGGGTAAAGCAAGAATGTAGCCCACTGAAATAGTCACTAAATGATTGCTTATTAGCTGATAACAATTACTTCCTTTTCTAAGCGTAACTATCTTATTTCTGGGAGACGCAGTCTCAGAAGTTTGACTACAGTCCTTTGGATCAGTAGTCTTCTTCAACTTCTTTCCTTATACTTGTTTTGTGTGAAAATCCATAAATGGATACTCCACTGTGCAAGTCTATTAGTTAAAACCAGATGGGAAATTGGTGTACATTTGTGTCTTTTCAGTCATTACGATAGTTGAAAATCTGACTCAAACATTTCTCATTGAAACTACTGAATTCCTCCTCCAATCATTAACTCCACAGAATTACATGAAACCCTTGCCATGACACTGTCCAGGCCTGCTCCCCGTCATTATCCTATTTCCTCCCACTAATGGGACCTTTTTTTCCTTCAGTTTGACTGCTCTCAATCAGGTGGAAGGGAGAACAATTTATTAAACCAATTTATATAAATGGGAGTACAGGGTTTTCTTCCCTTTCACCACCTCTTCCCTCTTCCCCCCTCTCCCTCCCATATAGAATATGATCCAACACATATTTGTTGAATGTACAAATGCCTTGTGAATTGTTTTCTTTATAATCAAAATGAACATTTTATTAGACTAATGGGACACACACACAAGTCATTAAATATTTGTTAGTTTTAGGGTTTCTTTTCACATTGTGAACATGGCTCGGTTTCCCTGTCTGTAAAATTGGAATAACAATAGATAATAATAGTATCAACCTCACAAGTTGTTGTAGGCATTAAATAAGATATACATTCAAAGCACTTAGAGTAGTACCTGACACCCATTAAGCACTTTATAAATGATAGCAATTATTATTAATATTTTGGTCAGTGGCTCTTTTGAGAGCAATATGCTCAATGAGGGCATGGATCTTATCTTACCAAAGATACAAACTGTGGAAAGGAGTGGATTCCCCTTTAAAGCTGAAATACTTGCCCTTCTGGAAAGCACCTATCTTCCATCAGATCTTTGACGGATACAAGCACAGGTGCTTAAGAAGAGTGATATACTTTCAAGAAAGAGATGGGGAAAGGGAGGACCACAGAGACCAAGAGTAAGAATGGCAGAAACACAATTTAGCTGTGACCTCCCACACTTATTTCTCAAACAGATGTTTGCTTGTTTTATGAATTTTTTAAATTGTGGTAGAAAACACGTAACATAAAATCCATCCCTTTGACCTTTTCTTAGTGTTTACTTCGGTAGTGTCAACTATATCCCCATCGTTGTGCAACAGATCTCCAAACCCGTCTTGCACACTGAAACTCCCTACCCACTGAACAACTCTCCATTTCCACCTCCCCCGGCTCCTGGTAATCACCATCCTACTTTCTGTTTCTATGAATTTGACTACTTTAGATAGCTCCGATAGGTGGGATCATACAGTATTTGTATTTTTATGACTGGCTTAATCCACTGAGTACGATGTCGTCAAGGCTCATTCATACCGTATTATGTGACAGAATTTCATTCCTTTATAACAGGGGTCCCCAACCCCCAGGGCACATAAGGGTCCATGGCCTGTTAGGAACCGGGCCACACAGCGGGAGGTGAGCAGCGAGCAAGCGAGCTTCATCGGTATTTACAACCGCTCCCCATCGCTTACATGACCACCTGAGCTCCGCCTCTTGTCAGATCAGTGGGGGCACTAGATTCCCACAGGAGTGCAAACCCTGTTGTGAACTGCCCATGCGAGAGATCTAAGTTGCATGTTTCTTATGGAAATCTAATGCCTGATGATCTGGGGTGGAGTTGAGATGGAGATACTAGCACTGAGGAGCAGCTGCAAATATAGTCTAAAATTAACAGTGAGTTTTGATTGCACAGGGACCATAATTAATTAATTGTTTGCAGACTCATATCAAAAGCCTACCAGTGAGTGGCAAGTGAGCTGATGTACTTCAATTGTACAGCTGCATCTGGTGACAGGCAGAATCCGACACTTATTTTAGTCCAAGCGCCGCCCGTCCGTTATTTAATTTATCACTTCCGTTTGCATCTTTTTTTAATGGTGAGTTTTATAATTATTTCATTATTTCTTACAACGTAATAATAATAATAGAAATAAAGTGCACAATAAATGTTATGTACTTGAATCATCCCAAAACCATCTCGTCCCCCACCTCCATCTGTGGAAAAGTTCTCTTCTACAAAACTGATCACTGATGCCTAAAAGGTTGGGGATTGCTGCTTTATAAGGCTTAATTATATTTCATTGTATGTATGTGCTAAGTTTTACTTATCTGTTCATCTGCCAATGGACGTAGGTTGTTTTTACCTCTTGGCAATTTTTATTAATGCTGCAATAAACAGGGTAGTGAAAAATATCTTTGAGATCCTGCTTTTGGTTTTCTTGGATATATACCCAGAAGTAGAATCACTGAATCACATAGCATTTCTATTTTTAATTTTCTGAGGAGCTGTCACTCTGTTTTCCATAGCAATTGCACTATTTTACAATCCCACCAACATTGCCCAAGAGTTTCAATTTCTCCACATCCTTCCCAACACTTGTTATTTTCTGGTTTTTAATAGTAGCCATCCTAGTGGGTATGAAGGGATATCTCATTGTGGTTTTGATTTGCATTTTTCTAGTGATTAGTGATGTTGAGCATTTTTTCATAAGTTTACTGGCCATTTAAACATTGCCTTTGGAAAAATGTCTATTCAAGTCCTTTGTCATTTTAAAAATCTGTTTATTTGTGGGCTTTTTGTTGTCACTGAGTTATAGTAATTTTTTTAAATTCTCAATATTAATCATTGTCAGATATATGACTTGCGATTCTTTCTTTCATAGTATAGGTTGATTTTTCACTGTATTGGCTATGCTTTTTGATGCACAAAAGTTTTTACGTTTAATGTAGCCCAATTTGTCCATTTCTGCTTTTGTTGTCCTTACTGTTGGTGTCATGCCCAAGAAATCATTGCCAAATTCAATTTCATGAAGTCTTTCCTGTTTTCTTCAAAAAGTTTCATAGTTTTGGGGTCTGATGTTTAGGTCCTTAATGCGTTTTGAATTCATTTTTGTGTATGGGATCAGGTAAGGGCCTAACTTCATTCTATTGCATGAGGATATTTGGTTTTCCCAACATCATTTGTCGAAGAGAATGTTCTTTCCCCCATTGAGTGGACTTGACACCCTTGTATGGGCTTTTAATTTTATTCTATGGATCCCTACATTTATCTATATTCCAGTACCATAATGTTTTGTTTGTTTCCCTGTTTGTTTGTTTTAGAGTCAGGGTTCCACTCTGTCACTCAGGCTGGAATGTAGTGGCACAATCACAACTCGTGACAGCCTCAGCCTTCTAGGCTCAGACAATCCTTCTGCCTCAGCCCCCAAGCAGCTGGGACTACAAGCATGCGCCACCATGCCTGGCTAATTTTTTTCCTATGTTATGTAGGCTGGTCTTGAACTTCTGGGCTCAAGCAGTCCTCGTGCCTTGGCTTCCCAAAGTGTTGGGATTGCAGGCATGAGCCACTGTGCATGACCCACAATGTTTTGATTACTGTAGCTTTGTAATGCTTTGAAATCAGGAATTATGAGACCTTCAATTTTTTCTTTTTCACTGTTGCTTAGGCTCTTCTTAGTCTCTTAAGATTTTAGGTAGATTTTAGAATGGATGTTCTATGCCTAAAAAAAAGGTACTGCTGAAATTTTGATAAAGAATATGCTTAATTTTTAGGTGACTTAGGGAAGTATTGACAATATTAAGCCTTAACAATATTAAGCCTTGCAATATTAAGCCTTAACAATATTAAGCCTTACTTTCTATGAACATAGGATGTCTTGTCATTTGTGTCTTATTTTTTTCCTGCAATATTGTAGTTGTCACTGTAAACATTTATTCAACTCCTTGGTCAGGTTCAATATTAAGTATTTTATTATTTTTGGTGTTACTGTAAATTGAATTGTTTCTATAATTTCATTTATGGATTGTTTATTGTTAGCATATTGAAATGCAACTGATTTCTGGGTGTTGATTGTGTATCTTGAAAATTTGTTAAATTTGTTATTAGCTTTGATAGGTTGTTTTGTGTGTAGCAGAATCTAGGTTTTTCTAAGATCATGTGAATAGAGATAATTTTATTTTTCTTTCCAATTTGAATGTCTTTTATTTCATTTTCTTGTCTTATTGTTCTAACTAAAACTTCTGTACCATGTTTAACATAAGTGGCAAAAATAGGCATCCTCATTATATTCCTGATCTTAGAAGAAAACATTTAGGTCTTTTACCATTAAGTATGATATTAGATGTGGGTTTTCATATATGGCCTTTATTATGTTGAGATAGTTTTCTTTTATTCCTAGTTTTTCATGTTCTTATCATGAAAGGGTGTTGAAACTTCTCAAATTCTCTTTGTGTAACAATTGAGATGATTAAATGGTTTTTGTCATTCAATCTGCTAATGTAATGTATTATATTAACAATTTTTTTATGTTGAAGCATCAGTGCATCTCAGGAATAAATTCTACCTGATCATGGTGTATAGTCTTATTGTGTACTGTTAAATTCAGTTTGCTAGTATTTTGGTGAAAAATTTTGCATTAATATTTATAAGAGATATTGGTCTATAATTTTATTCTTTTGTAATGTCTTTGGCATTGGTATCAGGATAAACTGAGTTTGAAAGTGTTCTATCCTTTTCAATTTTTTAGAAGATTTTAAAGAAGATTGGTGTTCATTCTTCTTTCAATGTTTGGTAGAATTTTCCAGTGAAGTCATCTAGCTCTGGGCTTTTTGTTGTTGTTGTTGTGCTTGTTGTTGTTGGAAGGTTTTGTTTCTGTGGCATCAATTGTGATGTCTCACTTTTCTTTCTAATTTTACATATTTGAGTCTTCTCTTTTTTCTTAGTTAATCTAGCCAAGGGTGTCAATTTTGTTGATAATTTGAAAAATTAACTTCTAATTTCTTTGATTTTTTTCTGTTGATTTTCTGTTCTCTATTTCATTTATCTCTGCTCTAATCTGTATTATTTTTTTCCTTCTGCTAATTTTGAGTTTCGTTTTTTCTTTTTCTGGTTATTTGAGGTATAAAACTGAGTGGTTGATTTGTTTCTTCTTTGCAATGTAGGCATTTACAGCTGTAAATTATTCTCTTCACACTGCTTTCACTGCCTTATCTAAGGTTTCCTATATTGTGTTTTTATTTTCCTTTGTCTTTTGATTTCTTTTTTCACTTGTGTTATTTGGGGCAATCCCTTCGGGTCCCCTCCCACCATGGGAGCTTTTCTGTCCTCTCAATAAATCCTGCTTTCTTGCTTAAAAAAAAAATTGTTATTTAATTTTCACATAACTTTTAGGATCTATAAGGAACTCAAACATGCTGAAAGAAAAAAAACAAACAGCCCCATTAAAAAGTGGGCAAAACACATGAATAGACACGTCTCAAAGGAAGATATACAGGCAGTCAACAGACACATAAAAAAGTGCTCAACCTCACTAATCATCAGAGAAATGCAAATCAAAACTACACTGAGATACCACCTAATCCCAGTAAAAATGGCCATCATTAATAAGACAAACAACAACAGATGCTGGCAAGAATGCGGAGAAAAAGGAACACTTCTATGCTGCTGGTGGGAATGCAACCTCTTTGGAAAACAGTGTGGCAATTTCTGAAAAAACTAGAAATTGACCTTCCATATGACCCAACAATCCCTCTACTAGAAATATACCCAGAGGAACTCAAATCATTCTACAAAAATGATACCTGCATATGTATGTTTATTGCAGCACTATTCACAATAGCAAAAACATGGAACCAACTGTGTTGCCCATCGAAACTAGACTGGATTTAAAAAATGTAATATATATACACAATGGAATATTATGCAGCCATAAAGAAAGACAAACATATGGACTTTGCAGCAACTTGGATGGATTTGGAGTCTGTCATACTCAGTGATCTATCACAGAAACAAAGAACAAGGTACCACATATTCTCACTCATAAGTGGACCCTGAACAATTACTATAATACCATAAAAAAAGGAATTGGATACTGCCGTGGTGGGGGGGAGGGGGAAACACCATCAATAAGGGTACCTGACCTCAAACCAGACAAGGTGGGGACCAAAGGGAGGCTCAAACTTTACCTGTATGATGACCTCTCTATACCTAATCCTGAATTATACCCCAGATCTTTAAAATAAAAAGTAAAAATAAATAAAAATAAAATAAAACTTGTTGTTTTTGATAGCTATGATCCATATTTCTATAAATAGTCCAGTCTAAGAATAGTACCAGTCTTGGAATTTAGAGTCAAAGACTTAAGGAAAAGCTATGACAACTCTGTTAAATATCTTAAACTATAATCCACATAGAAATATGTTTATTAAACCACCCACAGTGTAACGAAACACAAAAGGTCTAGGTGATTTACTAAAAGAGAAAGAATTTTATTTCAACAAAGTACTGAACTTTTGCCTGGCATCCAATATACTCAGCAAGTAGTGTTTTCATGTAAAATAATCATATGATTTAAGTTGCCCAAAGCTGAGTATCAATGCTTCAAGTCTTGGTGCACAATCTAGGTAAACAAAATTCATTGTAGACATCGCAGCACAACCATGTAAGACAATTATAAATTGTAGACTCTCCTGGACCTTCATACACACAGCAACACGTTGTCCTTGAAGAAATCATGGTCCCACTGGGCCCCAGTAAGGATATTAACATTTTTCTGTGACCACATATTTGCTTCAGTTCACAATATATTTGCCTGTGGAATTCATTCAAAGTCTTTTTTATTCCCAGAAGTAAAGCAAATGAAATTTAACTGCAATATTTTACATTAAATTTTCTGGACATGGACTAAATGAAATGATGCATGTAAGTTGTGTATCCCTTATGAGTATCCCAGGAATGTTTTAGATTTCAAATATTTTTAAATTTTGGAATATTTGCAGACATACAATACATCTTAGTGATGAGACCCAAGTCTAAACACGAAATTCATTTATGTTTCATATATGCCTTATACATATAATCTGAAGGTAATTTTATACAACTTTAATTGATTTTGCACATAGAATAAAGTTTTTAATAGATTACCCTTTGTGGGCATGCTTATTTAGAGCAATTTGGGTTTGCACAGAAAAGATGTGTAATTCCAGCTAAAAGGGGCTCAAGGGGTCTTCATTCCCTTGGCAATCTAAATAAACCGCAAACTGTGTGTTGTACACCTGTGTTTTGACTAAGACCTGTCACTTGAGGTCAGGTGTAACATCATGTTCAGCACTCAAAAAATTTCAGATTTGGAGTATTTTGGATTTTTAGAGTCTTAGATTAGGGATGATCAACCTGTACATAAAAATCTTTCTAAAAGCAAACTTCAAAGTCACATCAGCATGTTTATTTACATTTCAACTTTCACACTACAAACTTAGTGTTAACTAAACTGTCTATTTTAGGGGAAATTTCTGGCCCCATTTCTGAATAGTTAACAATCCAGTATGTTGAGTATTAGACAAGTTGAGTAACAGTACATCTGTTGACGGAAGACTCTGAATAAGAACTGGACCAGTGCCCACAGCAGTGGACTGTGTATGTCTTACCTATGGAGGCTTTTACTCTGTTCTGGAAGCTCCACTTCTTGTAGACATTCTTCCCTATTGCCTTACCCTCTTCCACGTGCTTTGTAAGCTCTACCTTTACTCCACTCCAAAGAGCTTTGCAGGATCTCACATTAATTTCTCAAAACAGTAAAAGAATGGAAGACGAAGGTTTTTAGTTTATTACTCTGGAATAAAACAGCAGACACTTATGCAGCTAAGTTGCAATTGGAAAGAGGGCAGGGTAAAAGAACAGTGAAATACATCCACATTTGCATAAGTATTTTTTAATCTTTTCAGCGTAACACAAGCGTTTTTCTCTGTTATGTTGCAATATTTATCAAATTATTAATGCCAGCCTAAAATTCGGCTGAGAATATTCTACTTTTCACTTAATTACTTTCCTCTGGGGGGGCATATGTTTCTTTTTTAATTTCTCACAGGTAGAAATACGCTGTGATAGACAATCTCGGACATGAAATGCATTCTGTATTTAGTAATATTCCCTTTGAATTGATTGCCAGGATCAGAATTTCTAGATCAAAGTGTGAGGCCCTTAAACCAGGGGTCCCCAACCCTAGACCACGTATCAGTACCAGTTACGTTAGAAACCAGACCATACAGCAGGAGATGAGTGACAGGTGAACGAGCAAATCTTCATCTGTATTCACAGCTGCTCCCCCTCGCTCGCATTACCACCCAAACTCCATCTGATGTCAGATCAGTGGTGGCATTAGATTTTCATAGGAGCACAGATTCTGTTGTGAACTGCACACGCAAGGGGTCTAGGATGTCTGCTCCTTATGAGGATTTAATGCCTGATAATCTGAGGTGAAACTGAGGTGGTGATGCTAGCACTGGTGGCTGCAAATACAGATTAAGGTTAGCTGTGAGGTCTGACTACACAGAGACCATAATAAATCAAATGTTTGCAGACTCATACCAAAACCCAATCAGTGAATGGCAAGTGAGTTGATGTATTTCCATTGTGCGGCTGCATCTGGTGGCAGCCAGGATCCAACATTTATTTTAGTGTACGTGTGCTCTGCCCATTATTTTATTTACCACTCCCATCTGTACTTCTTTTTTTTTTCATGGTGAGTTGTATAATTATTTCATTATATATTGCAATGCAGTCATAATAGAAATAAAATACACAATAAATGTTATGCACTTGAATCATCCCCAAACCATACCCATCTACCTCCAGTCCATGGAAAAACTGTCATCCAGGAAACCTGTCCCTGATGCCAAAAAGTTTGGGGACCGCTGCCTTAAACCATATTGCCAAATTGCATCCTTGACAATTGCAATAATTTATCCTTCCTTCACCAATGTGTCAGAAGGCCTTTCCCATCACTCTTTCCATTATTGTCTTTAAAATTTTTTAAAGTAATATGACAGGTGAAAAGATGTTACTTAATTTTAATGATTTTTTAAATATCAATAAATATGTCTTCTTCAATGATTTATTTTATAATAACACAAAAGGAAATTCCACAGCTATCATTTTATGAGCATTTATTTGACAACATTTAATCAATACCCAATTGACGAACACCAGTAGCAATCTTCTTATTACTACTCCAAGCACTTGTGACATGGATATAAATAAAAGAGAACATATAAAAAGGTTATGCCCAATTTTATCAATATAATGACAAGTATAATTGTCCATAATTATGCAAACACTACCCCAGGGTATAGGAAAGTCTTTCAGGAAGTAGAAATAATTGGGTCATTAAGATACGTAGGTGTTAGGCAAACAAAGGGCGTGAAGGGGTAGCAGGAGGTGTATGACTGTCAAGGGCAGAGGAAAAGGAATGGGCCAAGTCAGAGAAGTTACCAATAATCACGATTGAGGATCTGCTAGTGATCAATATTGCTGGGGCAAATGGAGTGAGCGAGAGCTAAACAGACTGACGCAGTCTGGTTCAAGGAAGAACAGTTCAAACTTTCAAATTTTACTTAGTTTTCCTCCCACTAATAGCCTTTCTCTTCCCTCTGTCTGGACTACACTTCCGAGGTTTATTCCCCTGGCAAAGTCCTCTGAATCCCCTCACACCTAATTCAAGTCACCTCCTTGGTGAAATGTTTCATGATCTCTTTTGTCCAGCACCGAAGTCTTTTTATCAGAAGAAAAATTAATCAATTATTCTTCAGGGCTCTTCAGCATAATAATATGTATTGAAATTATCTGTTTCAATATGCATTTGGCTTCAGTGAATTTTTTTAAGAGGTTCTTTTCAGCTCATTCACCTGTTTCATGATGGGTCCTTTACCAATGCACCATCCCACACTGCATTGAGTGCTCAGCAGTTTGTGACCATAAATGTCATGACCCTCCCTATTCACCCGCTTTCTCCCCAGCGAATTGTTTTTTGTTGTTTTCCAAATGAAAAAAGTCCTCAAAGGTAAACATTTTGCCAATGTGGAAGAGGCGAAACAAAAATCAGCAGAAGCACGAAAAGACAGCAAAATTGATGAGTTCAAAAACTATTTTGAACCGTTGAAAAAGTATCTCAACAAGTATGTTGCATCAAATGAGCACTTTGAAGGTGACTGAAGTTTACACATGTAAAAATAAATACACAACTTTTTATAAATAAATTATGGGATCCCCCCACCCATAAAGTGCATTGAAAATGTACTTTCTATGTTAAAGGCAACACTCTTAGAGCGAATAAAGCAAGATAACAGCTTAAAGAATGTGGCAGCCTTTGTCTTCCTCTACAGAAGTATCAATAACTAGTAATAGCATCATTTAGTTTTAGTAGTCTCTGACATACCATTCACCTATTGTTAATACTAGGGTCTAAAGTAAGTTTTATTGCTTAATATAATTTCCTTTAATTTGTTAGTTTTTCATCTATTCGATTAATATTTGTTGAGTACCTATTATGCATAAAGCTGTGTGCTAGGTTGCAAAGCTAAACAGAATATTGTTAACAAGCTTAACAATTTCATTGGAAATTTAAGACATATCTGAATGACTATGTATACATTTAGCTTGTGAGGCACTAGCTGGAAGGTAGGAACATAAAACTCTCCTTGGGATGATTCACTAAGGCTACGTGGGGGAGGTGGTGTCAGAGCTGGCCCTGGAAGGAGGAGCAGGATTTCAGCCAGGACTGATAAGCTTGTTGCTTTCAGTTTCATGAACAGGAATAGGCCAAAAGACAGTGTTTAGAGAGCACACATATCATAAGTCAACAGTGGGCAACAGCAGAAGTATGTTGGGGAAAGATTAAAGGCTATTGAAGGCCAGTGTAGTGTTAGGCCTTCATTTGGGTAGAAAATGAGGAAAACTGATAGTTTTTGATCAGAGTAACGTCATTACCAAATTTGTCCCTGGGGGAGATTCATTTTACCAATGATATGAGATTAGATTTAAAAGGGAGGAGAGCAGCAATGAAGCGACCAGTATAGAAAATAAATTAATGCTTTTTTAGTCCAGACATCTAACAATGAACCCAGATAGTAGCAGTGGGATTGAAAAAGAATTCATCAATAAAAAGAACACTTCTTAAAAAGTCATCAGCATGCATTCATTTTCTCAATGGTAAATTATTATTACAATTATTTCGTGTGTGTGTGATACATTTTTTCCCTAAATGCTCTAATCATATGATCACACAGTCCCAGGTTATGCCGGAATCACTCCTCTAATACCAGAACATGAAACATTTCTTATTAGAATTTTATGAGGAGAACTATAAGCCCAAAGTATTTCATTCAAATGGATTCATTCTCATGTTTAAAGTTGTCCCAAGATACTAGTTTAAGAGTAGTCTCAAAAAATAATGGAACATCAAAACACTGGGTTATTTTATTATATTTGCAGGCCACTGCATTTTAAGGGTAGTTTATATTATTTTATATTATATTATGATGAATCTCACATCTGCCAAAAAAACAAAAGTCTCTATCATGAGAATAGACCTTTCCAGGAGTCGGTGATTCCATCTGGAACTCTGTGCATGAACGTTTTAGTCAAACTCAAACAACTTTTAAAAAATGTATTCCCCACAGTCTACAATAGAGGAGTTTTTAATTGAAGTAAAATACACATACATAAAAGTGCACATACCATAACCATACTGTGAGCTGAAGTTTTACAAACTGAATGCACCTGTGTAATAGGACTCACATCAAGACACAGAGCATTCCAGTCACACAAAGCCCCCCTCAAGCTTGCGTACAGTCCCTACCTTCCTCTCCAAGGGAAAATACTCTCTGGACCATAAATTGGTTGTATGCATCTTTGTACTATTATAGAATCAAACAGTGTGTATTACTTTCTTTCTTTTTTTTTTTGACTCGGAGTCTCACTCTGTCGCCCAGGCTGGAGTGCAGTGGCACGTTCAAGGCCACCACAGCCTCGACCTGCTGGGCTCTGGTGGTCCTTCCACCTCAACCTTCCAAGTAGCTGGAACTACAGGCGTGTATTACTTTCTCTGGCTTTTTTCCACTCCGTGGTTTGTAGGATTCACCCATTTTGCTACATGTAGTTGTAGGTCATTTATGCTCATTGTTGTATAGTATCCCATTGCGCACGTGTCATAATTTCATGTATGCACTGACTTATAGCAGGAGTCAGCAAACTGTGACTCACTGGCCAGCTGCCAATTTTTGTAAATAAAGCATTGTTGGAACACGGCCAGATCCACTTATGTATATATTGTCTATGGCTGTTTTCACGTTACAGCGGCTGAGTTCAACAGTTGCAACAGAGACCATAGTGTGGCCCCAAAATGTAAAATACTTACCATCTGGCTCTTTACTGGAGAAGTCTACTAGCCCTTGCTTATAGTATACTATTGTGTAAATATGCCACACTAATTGGGCATTTCCCATTTTAAATTATTACAAATATTTCACTTATAAGCATTCTAGACATGGCTTTGCGTGGGCAAAAGTAGAGTGGAATTAGTGAGTCACGGGGGTTTTGTGCATTCAGCTTTAGCAGACGCTGCCAAGCAGTTTTCCAGAGTAGTTTTACCAATATTCACGCCCACTCCTAACATATAAATTCCAGTTTTCTAACATCCTAATTACTCTATGTCTATACTTGGCATCTTTTATTTGTTAATTTTAGCCATCCTGGTGGGTGTGTAGTGTGGTATCCTCTTTTGTGAAATGTGCATTCAAGTTGTAACCATTTTTTTAAATGGTTTGACAGCCTTATTTCTCACTTATTTGAAGGTGTTTTTTTGGTCATACTAGATATGAGTCCTTTGCATTGTGTCACATGCATTGTGAATACCTCTCTCACTCTATAGTTGGCCTCTCACTCTCTTAATAATGTCTTAATGATTCTTTTCTTATGTTTAAGACATTTTTTAAATTTTTATTTCAAAGCCATAAAAGTGTTTTCCTCTGGAAAGTCTGATTGTTTATTTTCCATGTTTATATCTGTAATCCATGAGGAGCTGATGTGTGCGATGAAAGATAGAGGCCCAGCTTTTTTGAATATAAATGTTCAGTTGTCTCAGTGCAAAATAATAAAAAGACAATCCTTTCCCTATGCTACTGCAGTGCCTCCTTTTCATACATAAAATAGGGACCATAAAAGTTTGATAAAAAAATATAAATTTCTGGATTTTCTAGTTCACTTCATCTATTCCAGTGCCATTTATCACACTTCCCTAATCACTCTATCTTTATAATAGATCTGCTTTCTGGCAGTGAAAATTCTTCTCTTTTGCTGTTCTTCAAGATTACCCTGTATATTCTTGCCCTTTTTTATTTCAATGTGAATTTCAGCATCTACTTGTCAATTTCCAGACATACACACACACACACACACACACACACACACACACGGAAACCTATTAGGAATACATCGAATTGATAGCTAACTTTGGGAGGACCAGATGTCTCTATAATTGTAGAGAGGATTTCAGGCTATTTTGGATGAAACAAAAAATGTATTTATTAAGTCTTTATTTATTCATTTAACAAATATTTATTGAGTATTTGTTGAATAATCTTCTATTAGAAGTTGGTAGTTTCAGAGTTCTGAGAAAAATGAAGAAAATTGACAATAGCCACAACAGAAAGTCTAAGAGAAATTAGTAAGAAAGCCTAGAATTTTCCCAGGGCAGTATTGAGGGACAATAGATGTAAGAGGCTGGAAGATGACAGTGCAAACATCTAAATAATTGTGGTATCTTTACTGACAACTAATGAAGAAGGTTGACGAGTGGGTCCATCCTGGATAGGGGCTTTGCCAGCTAAACGCTGTAATAAGGAATAGAGTAAGGGATTGGATGATTGTGGCTAAACAGCGGTTGAAGATACAGACTTTTAAAACTAGCTTGGATAAGGGATGAAGGCAAGAGTGAAAGACACGGAGATGGTCATGTGCAGGAGATCGTGAAACCCAAGAACAGGTGCAGTGAGTGCACGTAGATAAAGGAAGCAGGCAGAGTGGTCTGAAAGTGGGATGTTTGAATTTAAGCATTATATGGTGTGCAGTTCCAGGAAATGGCACATTCCAAAGTGTGGAGACGGAGTCGAAGTAAAGATGACTAATGATGAGGAAGCCTAGGAAATGAGAAGGTGGGGAATTAAAGAGAGTGCACATGATAGAAAGACCTAGGGCAAGGGGGAAGGTGGTGAGTCGGGTACCTAAGCATTCAGTACATGAAGGGATCAACATAAGGATGGAGAGATGGCAGTGTCCTCTGTACGAGTGGCATGACCCTGAAAGAGCAGTGATTTACACAAATGTTGAGAACTAGTGAAATGCTGGTGGACTGGGTGGTGAGGAGCGCCTGACACCTCCTTGACCTTGCAGCATACAGGGTGAGTAGCCTTCACTGAAGAGAGATGAAGAACTTCCTTCAGGAGAGAGACAAGGCTCAGTTAAGGGAAAGATTTAAAAAACAGCGTGAAAAGAAGTGTTTGAGAATGCGAAAGACTGTGCATGGAAACAAATTTCCAAGAGATACGGTAGAAAGGTTGTAGAGGAAAATAACGTGGGCAGGAGAGAGCTCGTAGCTGCATGATAAGAACCAGGGACAAACAGTGGACAAATAGATGTACGTCACCAGTTTGCTTCAGTGTTACTGTCAGAAGTGGTTCTGAAGCTGTTCTACTGCCATTCGCATTGCATTTTACAGTCTACAAAGTGAAACAACGTACTTCATTTTATTTCAACCTCAACACAGAGATAAGCATACAATCAAGGTAGAACATTTGTGAAATACCATAAATGGGATTTTTCATTATTTGCGCCTTGTGAAAATGAGCCCATTGACGTGCGATGTTTATAATATGTACATAAACAGGAGTCATTATCCATTTCTAAATCACTTAATTTTCAGGTACCCATTTTATTTTGCAACGCATAAGCCACTTGTGCAATCTATTTTCTCAAGTACACCTTAAAGAAAATACAATAATTGATGTGTCTACTTCAAAGTGGTTTTCTCAGTAGTAATCCTAAATGTTCAGTTTCATTATCCTTTAAGAGTGCTAAGTCTCTAAGAAGTCATTCTGTCTCTGTGTTACTTCGAAGCACAGATTTTTAAATACATGAAGAAATAGGATACGAACTTTTCAAAGTACTCTACATATTAGCATCAAGTTTTCCCTGAGAAAATTTAAAGGATCTAAAAAGATCTTCCGTAGAAGAACAAAATTTGGCAGTGACTGAGAAAGAAGTAGCCTTCTACAAATCAAATTTCATCAATGATAAGAAAACTCATATGCATCTTTGCATTTGCTTTTTACTTGTTTTAGGGATAACCCTTCTCCTTTCCTCAATATACCATAAGAATAATGATAATATTTAGAAAGTTTTCTTTCCCTCCAAAGACGGTGGGTGAAAACTGAGCTCTCACAGTAATAATCAGTCTTATTACTATCCTCTTCATTAAAAACCGGTCAATATATTTTAACAAACATTCTTTTGTATGGTCCTGGGCTTTCTGTATTATGAAATAAAATGAGTGCAGGAAGTTTTTATTTATTTTCTTTTAGCTTTTTAACACCAGCTATAAAGTCGGGAAAAGTAACATAAGCATCTACTGTTAGAGGCGCAATTATCTTTGCCACATATTAACTTTGTTTTTTTCTTTCCCCTCAATGAAAAAAAAATAACAAACTGTGCATGCTAGTAGGAGGGCTCACAGTGCTGGAGCCGGGGCCGGGGCCAGGGCTGGAGAATGAGCTTTTGTTACTTATCCTTTTTTTGTTTTCTTACAGGCTAGTCTTGACTATTACTTCCTTCTTTGTGCCTTATCTGTGGGCGAAATAATCCTCTAGAAAAATGAAGGGAAGTTTGACCTCTCATTTATCTCTGTCCAGAGTTTGCTGTCACCAGACTGATGAAAAGTCGGGAAAAGGGTCCGTCAGCAAAGCCTGTTAATTCAAAGATCGCTGTCTGACTCGCTTTGTTTTGGGAGTATAGACTTTCTTTCTGTTAAGTGAACAAATTATTTTCTTTCTGTCCAGCTCGGGCTATAGAATGATTAGGGCCCCTGAAGAGTAAATTAGACTCTGATGACTGTGGTAACGGAGAAGTTGGAAAGTCAACAGCGTTGTTAAAAATAAGACTTTCCTTCCAAGTGTCATTATGTGTGCCAGAGCCAACTGTTCATGACAGCACTGAGAAACAGGCCTGGATTGATAAGGCTCCACTTAGACTTATCCACATTAAGGAGGAAAGCTAGCTGAGATCCAGACAAAACAGATGGCATAGATCCACGGAGACAATTGAAGCAGGTCTTTGATTAAAATGTATACATCAAAATTTGCCAAAAACGTAAATTTTTTCTTGAAGTTCCCTTCGCTTTTCTCCAAAAATATTTTATGTGTTGATAACCTACATCATTTTCCAATGGTCTCCTTCCTTTAGACTGAAAATCACCAATATCAGTGAGCTCACACAGATAACAGGGGTAACTAAATGTATAAAAGTACCTGTATTTGTTATCTTAGGATATGTTCATAGCAACCTTCTCTTTTAGGCCCAAGAGAGGTATCTAGTGCCTGGTGTTAATCTTACCTTGATAGTTTAGGGGCTGGGGTAAGAATAAAAAATATGAGCACTGTTCAAAATGGCAATAAAGAGCTGTAGAGAATAACATGAGGAGAAAACATATATATATAATGCTATTCTTGGGTAGAGAGAAAAAAGCACACACACACAAAAATTCTGATCCCACATGTGGGATTATTGTATTTATTTGTTTGTTTTCTTTAGAACACAGTTAACAAACAACTGGCACCAGTTACTTTATGGATCATGATTTTGGGGAGTAAGTCACCACACAGTTTTCCTCCTGCAAAACAGGGAAAGAAATATTTCACTGAATTGTTGTGAAGACTGAATGAGGTAAATTGTTAACTAGACAGATAAGTACTCTATGGAGACTAGGGAAAACAGATGGACATGGAAAAGGGAGTGGATGAGAGAGAAGATAGCAGACAAGAGAAGGAAGAGATTATATATCGGGGATGTAGTTTGAAATCTGATAACCTATGTGGGGTTGGCACAGGTTAGGTAAAGGAAGAGCCTGAGACTATTCTCCAGGTAATGGTGTTGTACTCCCTGAGTACCAGAGAGCTCATTTAATTCTTTGTTACAGGGGCCAGTGAGCTCAGTGACGTGCACATAGTCACATCTTTCAGCACCCGCTTCGGTCACTGATGTCCCCCCACCCATTACCCATCCATGTCAAGCTCATGGAAGTCAGAGAACACACTACCCCAGTCTTTGCTCTGCCCCTCAGCTATATCTCTTGTTCTTTCATCGCTAAGATTTTTATCGCTGTCTTCAGCCTCAATGTACTTGTCTATAGGCTTTGGTATGCCTCCCCTCACCCAACTTCTTGAGTAAAGAGGCTCCAGTCCCTACTCATAGCATGCCACCTTGGACCTTAACCATCACTGAGAACACCTCCACCGACCTAGAACACGACTTGGGCAATACTGGATTAAACAACATTCTAGCAACTGAGACGTCTAAATTCCAGTCTGTCTATTATTTTGAAAGATGAAGTTTTTTCTTTACATTGTATCTTTTCTTTTGATAGAGTACCTAAATAAAGACACAGTCATTATTAGAAATCCTACAGAAATCATTTGTTAATCAATATTTTTGGTAGCGTGTAAAAAGAAAAGCAAAAAGGAACATAATAGATATAAGCTATACAAATACTCTACAATTTACTCTTCCTGAATTATTGACAGCTAAAAAAGTCTCTTACATTGATAGCAAAATAGTATCTTACAATTTACATTACTTTTACAAGCATACTCATAAATAATAAGAATAGAAATTTTATTATATTCCTAATACATGCTTGTTCATGCCTTCGTCTTCCTGAAGGTATATTTTGGGTTTGATGTTGGCCATGTATTTATGACACTATTGCCAAGTTTAAAATTTATGATAATGCTAAATGTTAAAATATTTTTTAAATATATTGATGATTTTCAAATGTAAAACAAAATTTTTACCTTAACTTGAAGGAAAAAAATTCAGCTTATTTAAACTTTAAAATGAGAATAAAAACAAAACTCAGTAGCAGTTTGTGTCTTTTAAACATGCTTTATGAGTCTGTGTTTCCAAGAAACAATCTTCTCTTTAGTGACCACTGCAAAAGAATAAAAAATTCTGATATAAAAATATTGTACTTTGTGTGTCTCTTGGGCAATTAGTTGAGTCATTGCCCAAGAAAGAAAAGACCAGAATTCTCATAAAAGTCCAGTGTTGACTCACCAAATGTTTATAGCTGGGCCGTTCTCATGTGTGTTTTTCTTAAGGAAAAGAGAGAGAAACTCTTGTATCCATCTCATCCATCTCCACTTGATAGACACAAGGCCATTTCAGTACCATCAAACCTGAAAAAAAAGCCTCTTTGAAATCATATCCATTCTGAATTATAAAGTTTTGTTATAAGCTTATGGTTTTGTCTATACTTACCAAGGCCCAGTGCTAGATATTTTGTCCAGTCTTCATATGCAAAATAATCAATAGGGTCATTTTCCACAGAAACATTTGTAAAATCTGTCTAATGAATTTATGTCTTTCTTTTCATTTTGATGGTACGTGTACAAATATCTTCCTCTTACTGAATGAAAAAAGTTAAATTCCAAGGAAACTATATCTGTATTTGAATTCAATATTACAGCACATATTTGGTTACAGAGGTAAATATTTCCCTTCAGAAATGTCTTATTAATGTTAATTCAGTATTAATTTTATTTTTAAAGTTCAACATTTATAATAGAAATGTGTACTCTCCATCAATCTGCTCAAATCCTGCTTTATCACATCTAAGAAAGTTCTGTCAATCGACAATCAAGTGAGCACTTGTTGTGTATCTTGCACTTTGTTAAGCTCCACAATGATGCAGAATATTTGATATGCTTTCTGAATTCAAGGAAGTTCAAAGCTAGTTGGGGGAGAGAGAAATAATATCCATTAAATTCATTTAAAACCAAGACAGTAAACTATGTGCAACTTCCGCTAAACTCTGTAGTAGTTCAGAGGAGGGAACAGTCTATATCACTTGGAGCTGTATTTCTCAATGTTTTTTCTAGCATGGTAAAGTAAGCTCATCAAATTTACTTTATTATTCGATATTTGAATATATTTTATAGATATAGATAATATAATATTTTATTAATCCACCTATTCAATAAAAAATTTGTTGTGTGCCAGGCACCAAGGATTTAGCAGTAAGCAAAACATGACCGCCCTTCATATGGAGCATTTGTGAAGGCGGGGAAACCTTCATCAATAAGGTCTCAACCAAGCAGAGGCCTGAACAAAATGAGACAGCAAGCCACATGGTTATGCAAGGGAAGAACTTCCAGGGCAGAGGAAACAGCAAGAGGCAGAGCCAGGGACACAGGTAGCATGTTTTGGGAATGGTAAAGAGGTCTTGGGGCTCGGGCAGAGTTGGGGAGGAGAACCACTGACCTACCAAAAGAATACCAGTTTTCCAAATGTAGTTGACCACCAAAGGTTGACCCTTTTTTGTGACTTGATCTTGCAAGGCTAAGGGAAAGCAGAACACATTACCCAAGAATTATCAGGGGAGAAGAGGATGGATGTGCCCTTGACCTTGGAACGTGGACTGGAGTTTGTGATTGACCATGTTAAGAAAGGACATTCCAGCAAGCAGTGACACCATGAACAAAGGCCCACAGGAAGGAACAGGAGGGGAAACAAAAATGTCAGGATGAGACCTGAGACCAGGTGGTTATTTGGTTGAGCTTATTTATTCAGACTAAATGTCTGGAACATGGAACATTGGATATTTGAAGCTGAAAATTTATTTTGTTAAAGTTAATGTGGGGTTTGAGTTGGCCAAAACTTGTTTCATTTCTCCCGCTAATATTGAATGAATATGTGCCTTTTTCATTTAATAGGATGATTTTCAATCATAATATCTGTCTCTTGGGAAAGAAATGCCAGGCATTTTTCGTAATGATTTATATGGAATCATTTATTTAACTCATTCAACAAATCACTCATTTATTCATTTAGTCATTTAGTCAGTGAGCCAGTCAGTTAAGATTTATTAAACACTTACTGTTGAGAAAACACAGTGTCAAGAGCTGTGTGGGTTACAAAACCATTGGAGACTCAGTCATTGCCCTCAAACAATGTATGATGTTCCATGGAGCATAAAAAAACTGATATGTGCTTTTTAGGAAAAATTGATATATCACTAAAGAATGTAATACCAGGTAGGCTGTCATTCTAGCATTCTCAAGGAAACAACACATTTGAATGAAAACATACAGGTTTGTAAAGCAACTCATAATACATATTAAATTACTGCTTTAGGATGAATGTAAGATGAGCCTGAAGAAAATAAAGACTTGATGGTGAGCTGGGGTTTGTCTACCAGGTCTTTGTAATAACCTTTGATTTGATGAAGGAAAAAAAAGAGGAAATTATGAGCGTTTGATGTTAACAAAAGTTGGAAAATAAGCTTGTTTATGTACTTGGCAGCATGTACTCTACAATTCTGCTGTCAGGTCCTGCTCATTCAGGAAGGCATGTTTTTAGGAATACAAATTGCTGAAATCAAAGCCACTGATGAGGCAGCTTGGATTCACCCCTTCCACATTTTCCACAATTAGAAACATGGAAACACATGAAGCTCTCTTATTTCACTATTTGTGTGGGCTGTTCATCTTTCCTTTAACTTCTTTGCTCTCTTTCCAGACAATATCTTTTATTTGTGCTGTACTTTCAGAACATTGTCTCTGACACGAACACCTCCTTAAATTTCCTTCGACATAATAATCTCTGGAAAAAATACAGAAAAGTGAAAATGGTTCTTGTCCAAAGGAAGGAAGGCAAGCTTCTTCCTGTTACCACCATAATCCTTTACATTAAGTACAGGGAGACAGAGGAAGACCTGGTGGTCACTAGTTGATTTAGTATTTCCTCTGCCCTCCTGTCATCTCAGAGTTCTGTATTCCTTCAGAACTGATATCTGCAGGAACACCATAGTGTTAATGTTTTTTAAGAAAATAATTGTTATATAATAATTTCTTTGTAAACTATAATTCTCCACAATAATTGTCAATATTGCTCATTTCACATAAAACGTTTTCTGCCTACTGGTTTTTAAAATTTAGTTGTCAGTTCTAGACTATGGGAATTTTGAAGTCATAGCTACAAATATAGTCTTTGTCATGGGCAGAGAGAGCATTCTATCTTTCCAAAGCACTGACACAATGCTTTGACTATACCAGATGCTTGTTTTCCATTTAGGTATTGGTTGTTGATTGCAGAGAAGCAACATACTTAAGTTATGCCTGTGATATTGGTTAAAGAGGCACAAAAATTAAGCTCTTTTCCCATGTAATTAAGTATTAGTTCTTGGGGAAGTTCCTTCGCAGCTCTTGCCTTGGTGCTCTCATTTATAAAATGAAAAAAAAAAAAAAAAAAAAAAAAATAAACTAAATCAACATTACTATCTCTTCCACAATAGTTGAAATTTTATAATTCCATGATAATTCTATAATTCCACAATAGTTCAAAATAAGAACGATTGGCATGTGGATTTAGCTTAAAACTGACAAAGTGTTTAGTACAGTGACTTTCTTACTGAACTGATTCAGTCTTTTTTTTAATTTCTAATTTTGAAATATTTTTAAATACACAGAAGAGTTGCAAAGATGACAGAGAAAGATTCCATATATATCCTTCACCCAGCTTTCCCTAATATTATCATCTTGCATAATCATAACAGAAATACCAAAACCAAGAAATTCACAGTGGCGTAGTACTAACTAAACTACGGAATGTACTCAAATTTCACTTGTTTTTCTACTGTGTCCTTTTCTATCCCAAGATCCAATCTTGGGTCCCACGTTACATTTGGTTGTCATTTTCCCCTTCCTGATTAAGTCTTTTGGCTGCTGCGAAGAGATACTTGTGGATGTACTTGTTATGAATGTACTTGCTCATGGTGGAATCCTCAGTTGGTTCTTTTACCATTAACAATGCTACTATTTTACCTTTCAACTTATTGTCTTTTCACAAACAGTCAGTCTTGATTCTCTTCCAACATTCTCAAAATTTCAAAAGGTAAGCCTCAATCTGCAAAATGGAATTTTTCTTTTTTTTTTTTCTTTTTCCTTTAAAATCATTCATCCCTGGGAAACCGTCCACAGGGTAACTAAGTAGGTTTCTGTAGAGCACAGTTTTGTGTATTCTGAACTAGTGCCCGGAGAAGGTTTTTAGTAGGATTAGTGAGTATAATGAACTGAAGTGAGTCCTGAGAAAGCAATCCTTATCTGCAGGAAACATGGACCTATGGCATTATATTATTTTCATTCTTCTAGTATCAGTAGAAACGTGTTAAGATCTTTGGCTCATTTCAGATTGGACTTTTCCAGCTTGAACTTCAGAAAGATTTCAATCTCAGAAGTTTAAGTGCACAAAAGTTAGGTTTGGGGGCACATACTGGCATACCACCGAGGGTTGCCAAAATGCACACCTGAAGCTTAGAGATTGGCTCTTCTTCTAACAATTGGCCACTTCAAGGCCAATAATTGTGAGGCACACCTCTGGTCTCCTGTGTGCCAGGTTTTTATGGCTAACTGCTGAGCAGATGTCTCAAGTGAGACATTCGGCCTAGACAGTAATTGGGAACTGCTGAAAGCCTCCTCCTTCAGGGGAATTTTGGAAAACATGTCTCTCCCTCCTACTGTTTAAGGATTGCAGATTGTCAAATTATACATGGCAGATGGATTACAGTTTGTCCTTTTAATGACAGGAAAAGCTGTTTCTACACCCTGGCAAAGGCATCCGCTTACATCAAGATATGGTTCTACTGTTCCTCAGCTATATTTGGAAAAATGTTTTTTGGTCTGTTTTAACAAGTGACTGTAGAAGCTTTTTATGATATTATGCCATAATTAAATAACTGGTTTTCATTAATATTGTACTAGAAATGCTATAGGCATCTTATAATTACATGTAAGACTTGGCCAGTATTAACTCAACTGTGTTGTCTTTGCAGCGTATAGGAAAATTACAAGATACATAAAATGTGTGCTGTGAGTCATCTTGGCGTTATTGGTAAAATGTTCTATTTATTCAAAAGCAAAAGGCAGATGTGGCATTTTTCTTTCTGTTAAAGTCATTAAAGAAGCTCAACCTCTATTCTTTTGGTTTCCTTGTGCCTCTTTTTTCTTAAAATTCCATGCCCTCCTATCTGCCTTGCTTCTTTCCCCTTGTCTTTCACATTTTCTCTGTCTTTGTTCTTTCTGTAGATGCCACTGATTTCTTCCCCAGCGGTCATTCTTCAGGGACTCTTTTGACCTGGCTCCAATTTGGATAGATAAACTTCAAAGGATGATTGTCATTCAATTTTGTCATCTGTTGAATGAATAAATGAAAGAAGGAGAGTATCAAAATAGAAAACAATGTTTCATAATTTTGAATGGAGCTCTTGAATGCTCTTATCTCCTGTTAAACGTCTCCCTTATAATCTAGTCTGTCCTGGAAAAAAATTATTTCCAGAGTGATAGGAAAAGTCTGAAAAAATCAGCTACTTTTTTCTTCGTGGTCAATGTTTAACCTCTTACTATCCTTCAGGAATTTCTAGTTGTATCTCTGTCGATTTCTTCAAATGTAAAACATCTAACCCCAGATGAATCTTGCTTCTCTATACCCCAATGTGTCAATTCTCTTTGGATATCAACATTGCTGTCATAGCTTATGTACACCAAGCTCCAAACTTCTGAATGATCCACATTCGTATCATGGGAAGGATAGCTGCTGCGTCCTGCTAATATTCTGTTGAATCATCTTTGAGGTCTACCTTATCTTCTCCTTCATTTCTATCATTGCCCAATCCATGTTCATCTTCAAACATCTAGACCCTTGTAATGACTGCTTAACTATTCTTCCTGCTGCTGAATTTGCTTCATTCCTGCCCTCCTTCACTGCCACCTTAATTCCTGATTTCATCTTGATATTTGCCTATTTAAGAGCTCTAATGACTCTCCAGAAAACTTAGCACAATATTTATTTACAGGGATGAATGTCATAGAATAGAGGGAGTCTCCTGCCAATTAAACAAAAGGCCCATTTCTCTGACCTAGACTGGTTCCCTCGTTCACACTTAGCCTGATTTCCACAGCAGGTCATAGCTGCTAGTACTTAAGTTGCTGTTCCCTATCCCAGCATCCAGGCGTCCATCAGATATTATGAGATATAATTTGTCATATTTTCAGAGCTCTTTAATCTTTCTGTCCCCTGAAGTTGAGCAGCGATCATTTTTCTTTCAAAGTTGAACTTAGTACATTTATAGAAAAATAATGAGTAGCAAATTTAGAACTAGGTCTAAGAATATCTAGCATTATTTTAGAGTTCTTGTTGTTTTTCCTCATGTCTCAGTCACCCAGAATGTAAGCACTGTAGATTTTCCACTATGGTGCAGCATAAGGAGATTTTAAGAACAACTCTACTTTAGAGTGCCACGTGCATTCCAAGGAAATTCCAGATAAGAGTCTTCAGTTGTAATATCATCCCTTTTCTCTTGGCTGTTTTGCATAGGAAAGTCACCTTTGTTCATTTCTTATCAATTCTCTAACTTCAGATTGCCTTTTCGTCATGCACATCTCATTCTACTATGCCAATCTACGAACAACACATCTTATTCTACTATGCCAGTCTCCCCACATTCCCCACTGATACAAGGCTCATCACAACAGTTACATTTTCTGCTTTCTGTTTGGAATACCCTCATGCTTCCTTTCTGCCTAGCTAATGTCTATTCACAGTTAAAGCCTCAGTTTCTATCTCAGTCTCCTCTATGAAATCTTCCCCCCATGCTAGTCCATGATGGTCTACTTTTAAATCCTATGGCTATACCATTTATTTGCTTCCTTTGTTAATGTACTATGATTTATGTGTGTCAATAGATTTTTCTAGATCTATATCTTATTGCCCAAATATTCTGTAAAACTTAGAAGGCTGATAAGCTAAACAAATATTTTCAACCCTTTGGTCTTAGTCACAGACTTCTTTAAGGGGGAGTAGAACTGGGAGGGACTCCAAACTTCGGCAGGATCTAAGAATCCATTAAAGCATCAAGAATATCCTAGCTGGGCTCAGTGGTCCAGCCTGTAAAATCCCAGCGCTTTGGAAGGCTAAGGTGAGTGGATTGCCTGAG
>CAUYQG010130461.1:0-11757 GCA_963574415.1 Tarsius wallacei
AACGGATAGTGTAAGTCAAAAAGCAAACAAAAGTGAGCAAAACAAACAGTCAAAATGATAAAATCAAAAGTCAAAATAAGAGATCAGACTAGCTCTGGACTCTTTCCTGAGTGTCTAAAGTCTCTTCAGCTCTGATTTCCAGCCTCTCCCTTTTGCTTTCATTGCAGGCAGCTAGATTTACTCACAAATAATGCCCATAGCAAGCATGCATGCAGAGAAACAGTTTTCTGCACACAAATGTATATATTTCACAATTATGCTCCATTTGCAAGTATAGGAACAGTATCGTGTCACACTAAAAACAACAGCTAGACATTGTGCAAAAAGCAGGATTGGTAAAGTATACAAAATAATATTTATAAACCCAGTTACAGAAATCAATCTCTAATTAGGGAATGAAAATTTGAATCAATATGTTCAGTTGCTCAACCAGAAAAAACATTTCATAAAATGCCATACTTTTAATAATACTTTCAACTGCAAACAATAAGTATAATTTATCTAAATGTATTAAAACTGTAACCCTGTGAAAGACCTGTGCATATGAGACTTTTTTTTTTTTTTGCCAAAGGCAGCCACTATTTTTGAGTAATAAAGATATTACATGATGTTAGTTTGATCCAAAAATATTAGCTAAATATTGATAAAACTTTTTTTGAAAATTAGAATTTGGTACTAATGATGTTTTCTGTAATCTCAAATTTTAAAAGAAGGAAGGTATAATTATTTATATATTTATTATTGGTGCATAATAGTCGTATGTATTTTCAAGGTACACATATGTATTGGCAATATTCATATAAGCAAATTAGAATAATTGATTATATGTTACCTTAAATATTTATATTTTTTTAAGCTAAGAACATCCCTATTATTCACTTCTATCTATTTTGAAATGTATAATTGAGTGGGTATACACATAAATTAGGTAGAAAGTATAAGACCTGGTGTTCAATAGATAAGTAGGGTAACTATGGTTTACTACAGCAATGATTGTAAAGTGATTTTTAAATTTTTAACTATCTGTGATATGCTAGCATTACTATAGTACTCATGATATGAAATTATATACTCACAAATACAAACACACATAACATACAACAGCTTGTACTCCGTGGGAAAGATTTACACATTGTATATTAAGTATTAGTCATGATTCTCCACAGACACAGAATCAATATGATATTTACATATATCATATATATAGTATATATGTGTACACATATATACATACATCAATTTATGTTTGCATGTGCATGTATGTATACACATACACATAGAGAGAGAGGTAGTTATTTTAAGAAATTGGCTCTTCAGAGTTGGCCAATGCTCTAAAGACCTAGGAAAGAGTTCTAGTTTAAGTCCTAAGGCTATCTTCTGGCAGAATTTCTTCTTGCTTGGGCCAGACTTTGTTCTACTCAGACCTTCCTTCTACTGATTGGGTGGGACATATTGCATTGTGGAGGGCAATCTGCTTTACCTAGAGCCCACTGATTTACCTGTTAATATCATCCAAAAAAAAAAGTTAACAGACCAATGCAGAATCATGTTTGCCCAAATGTCTGGGCCCTGCAGCCCAGCCAAGTTTACCTATAAATTTAACCATCACACTGTGATTGGTTGATAATGTATGATGGAGATATGTATAGAAAGGCATCCAAAATTTTCTGGAGAGAGTGACTTTAGAAAGATGGTGTTTAGGCTACCAATCTAGGTTAGAGAGCGGGGGAAGGATGGAGGGAGAAACTGTAGTTTGATGTGTAAGTAAGGAGCTTAGGTTACCTATGAAGAATGACAAGTAGTAAGATAGAAAAGATAGCCTAGAAACATCATAACGAAACTTTGTGCTAAGGCAAGGTCTTTGAACTTTGCTCAGACAGCAATGTCAATGATGGGATAAAAGAAAACTGAGGAGCTTCAATAGTTACAATCAAAATAAGGACAAGAGGAATTACATTCCAAAACAAATAATAATAAACTTTAAAATAATGTAAAAGATGAATTGTATGTAATAAAATGTAGGCCAATATAAAAGATGTAATGAGCTGTAGGCCAAAGAGGAGAAATTTAGGTCAAGGACAAACTTCTCTTAGTATTTTCCTGTATGTCCTAACACACACACATTACACATAGGACTGTGGTTCTCAACTAAGGCCTATTTTTCCCCTAGGGGACAGTTGAAAACCTCTGGAAACATTTTTTATTTTTACACCTTGGGAGAGCATATTAGTTCAGGCACCTATAACAAATTACATTGGACTGTGTGGTGTCAACAAGAAACATTTATTTCTTACAGTTCAAGATCAAAGTGCCAGCCTATTCAGTGGCTGGAGGGCACTTCCTTTCTGATTTGCAAAGGGCCACTGTGTGTGTGTGTGTGTGTGTGTGTGTGTGTGTGTGTCTGTGTGTGTGTTAGTTACATAAGTGTATTGTGTGATGGTGAGTGAGCTTGGTGCTACTGACAAGTTTCCCCAGCCTCCCCCGTAGTGGCGCATGGTACCCAATGGATGCTTTTGTATTTTTATACTCCTTCCTTCCTTCCCTCCTTTATTTCCCAGTTGAGATTTTCAGCTATGCCTTGGAAGGAAATTTTTCCCATTCTTATGCCCATGTGTGCGCAATATTTAGAACCCACATATGAGTGAAAACATGATATTCAGTTTTTTGTTTCTATGATAATTCACTTTTGTTCTTCCATTGTGTATATGTACCACATTTTCTTTATTCAATCCACCTGTGATGGGCATCTGGATTGATTATCTGTTTTTGCAATTGTGAATAGTGCTGCAATAAACATATGAGTGCAGGTGTCTTTTTGGTAGAACAATTTGTGTTCCTTTGGGTAGTTTCCCAGATGTGGAATTGGAGGTTAAGTGGTAACTCTGATTTTAGTTCTTTGAGAAATCTCTAAGCCACGTTCCACAAAGGTTGAACTAGTTTACATTATTACTACCGACAATGTATGATGTATGGGCATTCCTTTTCTTCATAGTTTTGCCAACACTTGTTTCTTTCTTTCTTTCTTTCTTTTTTTTTTTTTTTTTTTGCTTTTTATAGCCATCCTGACTGGTATGAGATGGTATCTAACTGTAGTTTTTAATTGCGTGTCTCTGATGATAAGTGATGCTGAACTTTTTAAAATATGTCTTTGTCTGCTTTGTGTTTTCTTTTGAGAAGTATTTTTCATATCCTTTACCCCCTTTTTATTGGGGTTAATTGTTTTGTTCTTGTCAATTCATTTGAATTCCTTATAGATCCTGGATGTTAGGCCTTTGTCAAATGCATGATTTGTAATTTCATTTTCCATTCTGTGAGTTGTCTCTTTACTCTCTTGATGGTTCATTTTGCTGTGCAAAAAGCATTTTAGCTTGGTAAGGTTCTAGCTATCAATTTTAGTTTTTCTTATATTTGCTTTTGAGGCATTGACAATGAATTCATTGCCTTGACCAGTGTCCAGGAGGGTGCTCCCTAGGTTTCCTTTTAAGATTCTTATATTTTGAAGTTTTACATTTAAGTCCTTGATTCATATTGAGTTAATGTTTGCATATGGTGATAGGTGGTGATCCATGTGATTAATCAATTTTCCCATTGCCATTTGCTAAATAGAGTTTCCTTTCCCCAATGTTCGTTTTTGTTGATTATTTCAAAGATGAGTTGATTGAAATT
Organism: Tarsius wallacei; assembly: GCA_963574415.1. Taxonomy (NCBI): domain Eukaryota; kingdom Metazoa; phylum Chordata; class Mammalia; order Primates; family Tarsiidae; genus Tarsius; species Tarsius wallacei. The sequence continues at coordinate 3,667 of CAUYQG010130461.1, forward strand.
CTGTGGTTTTATTTTCAGGTTCTCTGTTCTATTCCATTGGTCTATGTGTCTATTTTTGTACCAGTATTATGCTGTTTTGGTTTTATAGGCTGTAGCAAAGGTTGAAGTCTGAGAGTGTGAAGTCACCAGCTTTGTTCTTTTTACTGATAATTGCTTTAGCTATTTGGGCTGCTTTTCACTTCCATATGAATTTAAGTATTGTCTTTTCTAGGCCTGTGAAAAATGTTACTGGTAATTTGACAGGAATTGTGTTTAATCTGAGATTTCTTTGGGTAGTATGGAAATCTTGATAATAGATTCTTCCAATTCATAAGCATGAAATGTTCTTCCATTTGTTTGTGTTGCCTTATTTCTTTGAGTATTGATTTGAAGTTACAGCTGTAAAGATCTTTCATTCTTAATTAGATGAATAATGAGTTTTTTGTGGCTAGTTTGAATGAGATTGTGTTTCCAATTTGGTTCTCATCCTGTTTTTTGTTGGTGTATAGAAATGTAGCTTATCTTTGTGCATTGAGTTTGTTTCCAAATAGTTTACTAAAATTGCATATTAATGCTAAGATGTTTTTGGAAGAAACTATAATATTTTCTAAGTATAATATCTTCTGTGAAGCAGGACAATTTTAACTTCTTTTTTCCCTATTTGAATACTCCAAATTTCTTCCTCCTGCCTGAATGTTCTGGCTAGGACATTCAGTACTATGTTAAGTAAGAGCAATGTAAGTGGACATCCTTGTCTTGTCAGTTATTAGGGGAAATTTTTTCAACTTCTTCCTGCTGTTGGCTGCAGGTTTGACATACATAGCTCTTACTATTTTGAGGAATATTCCTTTAATGCCTAGGCATTTGATGGTTTCTATGAAGAAGGGATGTTGGATTTTATCAAATGCTTTTTCTGTATCTACTGAGATAATCATACAGTTTTTGGTTTTGCAGCTGTTTACGTGGTGGATAGCATTCATTGATTTTGTTATGTTGAACCAGCCTCACGTCCTGGGAATGAACCCACCATATTATAATGAATGATCTTTTTAATGTGCTGTTGAATGTGATTTGCTAGTATCTTGTTTAAAAAACAACATATATGTTCATCAGATAAATTGTCCTGTAATTTTATTTCTTTTGGGGGTCTTTGCCATTTGGGAGTATCAAGATGATACTGGCTTCATAGATGAGCTGGGGAAGTTTCCTTCTTTTTCAATTACATAGATGATTTTCAGTGGGATTTGTATCAACTCTTCTTTATATGTCTGGTAGAATTTAGCTAAAAAACCATCAGGCTCAGAGATTTTTTTTCGTGAGGAAGTTTCTTACTACTAAGTTAACTTCTTGTCTTGTTCTTGGTCTGTTTAGGGTTTCAATTTCTCTGTTTTAATATTGGGAGGTTGTTTGCTTCCAAGAATGTTTCCTTATTCTCTAGATTTACTAGCCTACCTACATAAAGATGGTCATACTAATCTCTTATAATCTTTTGTTTTTATTTATGGTCAGTTGTAACATCATATTTTTCAGTTCTGATTGTGTTTATTTAAATTTTATATCTTTTTTTGTCAATCTTGCCAAAAGTCTGTCAATCTTACTAATTCATTCAAATAACTAGCTTTTTGATGCGCTAATCATTTGTATGATTTTTTTGGTTTCTGTTTCATTTATATGTGATTTTCCTTTGATAATATTCATTCTTTAACTCGTTTTGAAATTTGATTGTTCTTGTCTTTCTGGTTCCCTTAGGTGTGACATTAGACTGTTTATTTGATTTATTGTTTTTGTGTGAAAGTGTTTTCTTTCTTTCTTTCTTTCTTTCTTTTTTTGCAATGCTACAAATTTCTCTCTTAGCACAGTTTGTATGGTTTTCAAGAGGGTTTGACATGTTACATCTTTGTTTTTATTTTTTTCTGGAATTCTTTTTATTTCTGTCTTGAGTTCTGTGCTAACCCAAAAGTCATTCAGAAGTATCTTGTTTAATTTGCATTTATTTGTGCTGTTTTTGAGGATCCTGTTTGGGTTGATATTTATTTTTATCCCATTGTGATCTCAGAAGATGGTTGGTAAGATTTCAACCTTGTGAAATTTGTTCATGCTTGATCTATGGCTGAGTATGTGGTCAATCTTAGAGTATATTACATGTGTTGATCTAAATAATGCATATTCTGCGATTGTTGAATGGAGTTTTCTGTTGATGTCTATTAGAATTGAGGAGGGGCACACATTCATCAACCAGGGTACGGGCATAATGAACATTTGCATTCCTAACCCTGAGTTGTACCCCACATATTCATAAATAAATAAATAAATAAATAAATAAATAAATAAATAAATAACTGAACTGGTCCAGTGTCAAGTTAAGTTTCCATATTCTTTTTTTGCTAATTTCTGCCTTGATGATTGTCTAAAGCTGTTAGCAGGGTAATGAAGACTCTTGCTATTATTGTTTGGCTATCTATTACCTCTTTTAGGTTAATTGACAATTGTATAAATCTAAAAGCTCCTTTGTTGGATGTGCAAGCATTCAAGATGGATTTTTTTTGCTGACAATTTGAGCCTTTTATCATTATGTAGTGTCTGTCCTTGCCCTTTTTAACTTTTCTTGCTTTAATGTCTTTTAAATCAGACATAAGAACAGCTACTCCTGTTCTTTCTTATTTTCCATTTGCATAAAAAATCTTCCTCCAACCTTTTACCTTGAGCCTGTGGTGATTTTGAAGTGAGATGGATTTTCTAAAGGCAATGGAAGGGTGGATCATGCGTCTTTATCCAACTTGGCACTTGTGCCTTGAGTAGTGTGCTCAGTTTGTTACCTTTTAATTTTTGAAATGTGGGGGTTTTTTCCTTTCATCATGTTGTTGAGAAGTTACTTTGTGTTCTAGGCCTTGTGGTTGATTTGTATGTTCTGTAAACTCTGTGCTTATCTATGCTTTTGTGATGAGTAGCACTGTTCATTCACTTCTATTTTTAGAACTTCCTTGGGCATCTCCTGAAGGGATGGTCTGGAGGTGGCATGTCTGGGCAGGTTTTTAATTCTCCCTCATTAATGAAGCTTAGTATGGTGGAATAGGAGATTCTTGGCTGGAATTACTTTTCTTTGAGAATGTTAAAAATGGGTCCCCAGTCCCTTCTGCCTTGTAAGGTTTCTGATAAGAGGTTTGGGCAATTCGGAATGGTCTTCCTTGGTGACTGGTCTGTTCTGTGCCTTCTCTCCAGTTGCCTTTCAGATTTTTTCTTTCATGTTTACCTAAAGTCTTATTTTTTGTTATAAAGATGTGGGGTACAATTCAGGATTAGGTATACAAACATTGATTATGCAGGTACCCTTGTTGATGAGGTATGCCCCTCCCTCCCCTAGCAGCCTCCCTCAACTGCCATTCCCACCCCCTTCCCTGACAGCCTGTCATTACTGCCAGACACTTTCTTATAGTACTATAATTGTTCAAGGTCTGCTTAATGAGTGAGAACATATGGCAAACAAAGAACAAAGTCTGATTATTATGTGACTTTGGAATGGTCTTCTCATATAATACCTCACATCAGTTCTTTGAATTTTTTGTATCTACACAGTTGCTTTTCAAGTAAGATAGGCGTCATTGTCTTTGATGACATCTTGGAAGGCTTGTTCTAGGGTGTTCTCAGCTTCCTATTCTCTTTCAGGAATGCCAGTCAACTATAAATTTGATCTCTTTACATAATCCCAGATCTCTCATTGACTTTGCTTGTTTTTCTTAATTATTTTCTCCTCATTTGTCACACTGGATTAATTCAATGATTTTACCTTCAAGCTGTAAGATCATTTTCTTTGTCTTATTGATTCTTCTGTAAGGGCTTGCTATTATATTTTGAAATTCCAGAAGACAATTCTTCCTTTCTAGAAGTTCAATTTGGTTCTTTCATAGAATGCCCAGGTCAGCTTTCAATTCCATGACCTGGTTGATTTGGGTGTCTACTTTATCATGGATCTTGTTGAGTCTCTTTGCTATTCACAATCTGAATGCTGTCTGCTATCAGGGACAGATCATTCTGAATATGTTTCATTACTTGGGATCTGGTATGATCCACTATGGATGTTGAGTCATTTTAGCTTTGGGGATTGCTAGTGCTTTTTTTTACTGGTTCTTCCTCATTATGAGGACAGTCTCTTTTTATTTTTGTTTTGTCATTTTTTGTTTGTTAAAGTTGCTATGATTGGAGTGACAGTTTGTGTTGTTTTAGCTATTTATTTAACGATTTATTTAGTTATGTAGCTATTATTGGAGTGACAATTTATGTTGTTTTCTTACTTTACCTCCCTCCTCAGGTCCACCTGTCAAAGGGCAGAAGTGGAAGGGACGATGGCTGGCCCTGCTTCACTGGCACAGTTTGGTGGGGTGGGATAAGTTCTTTCTTCCAGATCAAATGCTTTCTCCTTCCTCCAGCACAAGCACCAGTAGCCCTGTCTGGCCAGTCGCTCTGGTGTCTTTGCCTACAGTCCATACATCAAGTTTGTAGGGTTGGCATGCAGCCAGGAAGGACCCAGTGGCTCAACTTTGGCATAGGTGTTTAGACAGGTATAAAGCAACCTCTTCTGCTGTGTTGCTTACAACTGGGAGAATGCCTCCGCCTCAGGGACTGACATAAACTGCCGGTGGTTTGACAGCCTTGCTTTACCACAGCACCGGAGTTTTTGATTTGGCAGGAGTCAAAGAGATGATCAGCTTCTCAGTTCCTGCCCTGCTCCATCGGGGGGGTGGGGAGTGATTGTTACCTCCAGAGGAAAAGCCTGACGCACAACCCTGAACTGTAGTTGGGATGGGTGCTTATGCCACTGGAGAAACGTCCCCAAAGTAGGCTCATCACCCCAGCTGGGGGCTGGACAAGGGATAGCACCAACAAGATATAGTACTTTCCTTCAGGGTATGTACCAGAGGCCTCTCTGTTAGCGGCTGTCCCTGAGACTCACTGGGATTTGGAGATTTTCAGTGCCCATGTGGACCCAACAAGTATCTCTCTCCTGAATCCAGAAAGTTTTCTGTGCCTGACCTGTGTGAGAGGGAATACAAAAGGTGAGCCTGAGTTGACTGCCCCCTGGCTAGGACCACAGAGCTTCATGGGAGGTGAGCAAAGCCTCCCAGTTCACTGTTCACTTACAACTTCCTCTGCCAACTTCCTCTCCCAATTCTATGCCCATCTTGGAGATAGTTGAGGCTTGGAGCTGACCATTCTCTGTGTCCCCAAGTGTTTGACAAACCTCAACTTGGGTTTCCTGGCAGATCTCCAAAGAGCCAGCTTCAATCCCCATTTTAGATTTCTGAGTGGCAATTTTCCAATGTTTCCAGTTTGGCCATCTTCGGGGGTTATCTTTATGCTGTATGTTCATATGGCAAAGAACAGAGAAAGAAAGTAAACTACCTATTGTTTCTTCATATAAGGGCACAGATCCCGTCACAAAGGCTCTACCAATTTCCTGTCTTAGTTTGTTTGACTGCTATGATAAATTACCAGTGAATGAATATCTTATGAACAACAGAAATTGATTTCTGACAGTTCTGTAGGCTGAGATTTAGGGTGCCAGAATGGTTGTGCCATGGGGAGGATCCCTTTCTGGATTGCAGACTGCCAACTTCTCATAACCTCATGTTGGAAGGAGAGGTAGCTAGCTCTCAGACCTCTTCTTCTAAAAGGAAAAATCCTATTCATGAGAGTTCTTTTCTCATGATCTATTCACCTACAAAAGATTCTACCTCCAAATGCCATTACATTGTGGATTAGTCTTCAGCATATGAGCTTGTAGAGGATACAGATATCAAAACTGGTAGGGTGATACTGGCTTCCAGGGGTAGAAGTCAGGGATGACACTAACATTCTATAATTCACAGGACAGTTTCCACAACAATTATCTGCTTCCAAAAATCAATAGTGCTGAAGTTGGGAAAATCTGACACAGAGTAAAATAAACTGAGTGGTAGACTGGTAAAACTGAAGTACTAACTATATTCATGGGAAAAAATTCAGAGAAGATATATTTGGGATATATATGTTTGAATATATAATTCATAAACATGTTAGTCTTTTGAATGTTTCAATGTATTCTTTTTAATCAATAAAAATATTTCTATAAATAATTAATTGCCCTATGATATCATGAATTGTCTCAGTAATTGTCCCATATTACTAAAAGCATTTAGGAGAACACTCGGTATGATACAAGCATTCTCCCAGTTATTAGAATGCAAAGATGATTGGTACATTGTCTCCAAATGCTAATAAAGGGTAACATAAATCTATTAGCATATGCATTATTCTTTCTGTTTTGTTTTGGTTAGACAAGTAAGATGAATCCTGCTAAAGCTGCCTTAAAATAATTCCACTCCATAGCTCCTGTTTGGGGGCATGATTTACATATTATTTATTCTTGATTTTAATAAAAATGTGTCATTCACATGGGCCTTTAGGTGCAAACAGTGAATAAAAAACAGAAAACGTTAACAAACACAAAAGCAAGTCTTATACTTCCACCTTTCTCAGGGACCAAATGTTTGTACTAATTAAGGAAAAGCACATTGAAAAGATGTACTTTACAATGTGCCCCGAAATGCAATTAACTGCAAGTTTGTAGAATTGGTAATGAAAGGGAGTTTGAGTTTTACAGGCAAATGCGAAAAGCTTTCTGACTTCAGTCTTTTGTACTTCAGTTTTATAAGCTATTAGTGAGACTCTTCAAATTTCTTAGAGAATGCCATGTCTACCTTTGTCTTTTTCAACTCTAAACAAGATGTGCAATTTGCTACAATATAATCATCACCTCTTAAAAAAAATAAAATTAGAGGCTGACTGTTCACCAGCAGTGAAGAAATATTTGATTTAAACAGGCTATGCTTATTTGTTGGCATACTAAAAATGAAATTCAGAAATTTTACAGTTTGGCTGCTGAGAGATGAACAATCCTCTGTTGAACATGAAAAGCTAGAGAGCTTCTGGAAATGTGTCCTCATAATATGTGACTATTAAGGATAGTGGCTATTTCTTGTTTGCTTTGTCATTCTGTAATTCCCTTTTTTCTTTTACATTTGTGTTTTATTTCAGACTCATGGAGTAAATGTACATGTTTGCTACATGGATATATTGTGAAGTGGTGGGGATTGGGCTTTAGTTGACCTATTTTCCAGATCTTGACAACATGTAAACAGTTTGCATTAGTGTTTCTAGTCCACAAATGGAGAAACTAAATCTCAGAAAATTCCTTTGACCAAGTTGATGGAGTGATTAAATGGTGGATTCAGTATGCAAACCTAATTTTGCTTTACTCTGAAAACTTTATGTTTTTTATTAACCTACACTTTGCAGACTCTCATATACCTCAACTAACATGAAATAAAACAAATTATACAAAATAAAGTATACTACAGTAGAAATAAATACATGTTTAAATGTTCAGAAAGCCATTGATCAAGTGCAAGTGTCTGAGTCTTCTCTTTGTATGAATTGGCCCCATAGGCTGGGAAAAAGGATGCTAGTGACAGGAAAGTTTCTTTTTAACTTTAGAATATCAGAAATAACATTGTTTATAATTTCTTGCTTTCATCATCTAGTAAAGTAAAAAATATATACAATTTGATTTAGTATAAAAAAATTTTTGGAGTCGCTCAGTCACATCTCATATGATGAAGAACTTTAGTAACTGAATTTACATTGATGAGTATATACCCTCATCCTTCCTTCTTTTCCACCCTAATTTATAACCTGAATTTACTATGCATTTACTTACTGTATGTTTTATTTGTATAATAGCTTCAAAGCAATCAAAATAAAATATTACATATTTTGCATAATTGTTTCAAATTCTCATGATGACATTATTTGGAAAACAGACAACAGCCCATTTATATGCTAACACAGTCAATAAATAAAAGTATGATCATATTTGGAAATACTGGTCAGATTAAAAATTGTATCTTTCTAATACATCTTTGAAAAAATAGTCTCAAGCCGGGCTCGGTGGCTCAGCCTGTAATCCCGCGCCTTGGGAGGCTGAGGTGAGTGGATTGCCTGAGCCCGCGGGTTCGAGACCCGCCTGGGCAAGCGAGACCTCATCTCTACAATAAATCAAAAAATCAGCTGGGCGTG
>CAUYQG010130469.1:0-22691 GCA_963574415.1 Tarsius wallacei
GATTTTATAAACATCTTTTTCTGGTCAGGCACAGTGGCTCACACCTATAATCCCAGCACTTTGGGAGGCCAAGGTGAGAGGATTGCCTGAGCCCATGGGTTCGAGACCAGCCTGGGCAACTTGGCAAGACCTCATCTCTCAATAAACCAAAACATTTGCCAGGTATGGTGGCACATCCCTGTGGTTCCAGCTACTTGGAAGGCTGAGGCAGAAGGATAGTCTAAACCCAATAGGTCGAGGCTGCGGTGGCCTTGGGCGTGCCAGTGCACTCTAGCCTGGGTAACAGAGTGAGACTCCAACTCAAAAAAAAGTATCTTCTGCATTTTATGATACAATCATGTGGTTCTTGTTTTAATATCTGATGATGTATTTCATTGTATTTATGATCTTGTGGATGTTGAACTAGTCCTGCTTCCTGGGGATGAAGCCTACTTGATCATGATGGTTGATTTTTGGGATGTGTTGTTGGATCCAATTTGCTAGAATCTTGTTGAGAGTTTTTGCATCTATGTTCATTAGGGATATTGGCCTGTAGTTCTCTTTTTTGATGACTCCTTACCTGGTTTGAGTATCAGTGTAATGTTATCCTTGTAAAATGATTTGGGGAGAATTCCGTCTATCTCGATTACCTGGGATACTTTTAATAGGATTGTATCAGCTGCTTCTTGTACATTTTATAGAATTCTACTGGAAAGCCATCCGGTTCAGGCCTTTTTTCTTTGTAGGTAGTTTTCTTATGACAGAGTCAATTTCCTAGGTTGTTATTGGTCTATTTAGTGTCTCAATATCTTCTAGTTTCAACCTTGGGAGGTTGTGTGATGTCAGAAAGTTCTCCGTTTCATTTAGGTTATCAAGTTTGTTTCCATACACACGTGCATAGTAATCTCTGATACTTTTTTGTATTTTTTCTGGGTCAGTTGTGATTTGACCTTTTGCATTTCTGATTGTGTTTATTTGGACTTTTTCTCTCTCTCTTTTTTTTTTTTGTCATTCTGGCTAGGGGTCTGTCAATCTTGTTTATTCTTTCAAAGAACCAGCTTTTTGTTTTGTTGATTTTTTTCTGTGATATTTTTGTCTTCTGTATTTCATATTTGGGCTTTTACTTTGGTTATCTGGATTCTTCTGCTAAAATTAGGATTTTGGTGGTCAAGAAATCTCTTTTATTTAAATACAACTTCATACTGAAACATGACAACCATTTTTTTCAATCAATTTCATAGTGAATAAAACAATTTAGGGGAATAAACAGTTTTTATGGAACTGCCTAATATTTGCATCTAAAAGCCAAAGAAAACTGCTGGATGTGGGCAAAATAATAAACTAGAGCAGTAATTTCACAAACTGTATGTGTGTAAAATGAACACATTAGACAATAATTGCTATATTCTGATATAAATGGGGAACCATGTGCAATTTTTATCCACGCAATGCCTGTAAAGTGTATAGTTTATTCAATCATGGAAATAAGTGAGATAGAGCAAGTGATATTGTTCTCATTAATGATACTGTATAAGGCAGGTGCATTTTGACATGAATAAATGAAGAACAGAGTGATTAATGCATTTGACTAAAGTTACAAAATTTAAAGTTGGGATTCAAAATCAGGCATTCAGACTTAAATTCAATGTTCTTTGTCACTAGATTGGACTCACTAATCATCACCATTAAAACTATAATAATAACGTACTAATGTGTGAAATTTTATTTAACATTTGTGCTTTCTAGATAGATGGATGACCTTCATTTACAGGCAGTCATTAATTCGACAAAAAAGATAATTCAGTGACAAATACAATGCTTTTCAATCTGAGTATTTTTATCTCCTGCCATAAATTTCAAACTTTATTTTCAGATTGTTATATAAATATTCAGGTTGCTTATCAGATATCTAGTTTAGTAGCTGATGATTTTAGTTCTGATCCATAAGAATCACCCTGAATAAAGATAGATATGAACATTAAGTTGCCTTTTCCTGAATTCCCCATGACTTTTGAATTATTCTCTTCCTACAGTTGATACAGAAGTGTCTGAAAAAGTGAGTGTGTTTTCAGAAATATTTATTAAATGGCACTGTTAAATTCCCAGTTGGAATTTCTTGAAATATAAACACAAAAACGAAAACAAAATAAAACTAAACATGCTGAAAGCTTTTGAAATATAGTGACAACTGATGCTTAAAATAATGGCACTTTAAAAAAGTTAACATGCAAATCAGGCAGCAAAACATTTCTCCCCATTGAAAGTAACTTTTTGACTTTATGTCCACTCAAAGAATCTTTAAAAACCACCTGCCAGAAGGCTGAAAGTGTTTTTCTCATTACTTTTTTAAAAGATGATTTCTGTCCAACTACAAATGTTTCAAAAGTCATTAATGAGCAAATTGATAACTAAACATTAAGATGGGGATATATAGGGTTTGTTATAAAAGATTCTTCATATTTAATTAGACTAAAAGGACAGAGTCATGATGACTCCTTTCTCTTAATTTTACTCTTAGTGGATACACATAAACACTGGTAGAATACAATTTGAGTTTTTGACAAATGAAGCAATTATCAAATATGGATAATAGAGTTTTGTTGGCTGTTTTGTTATCATTTTACAAAAACACCACTTACACACCATTTGAGTCTTGTACATTATTATAAATCCCCCAACTTTCTCAGAAAAAGACAGCCAGTCAAAATGGTCAGAATGGTGTGATTTTTCTTTTTCTTTTCTTTCTTTCTTTCTTTCTTTCTTTCTTTCTTTCTTTCTTTCTTTCTTTCTTTCTCTTTCTTTCTTTTTTGACACGGTCTCTCTCTGCTCTTTACTTTGTCATCAATGTTGGAGTGCAGTGGCATGATCACAGCTCACTGCAACATTGAACTTCTGAGCTCAAGGAATTCTGACTCAGCCTCCTGAGTAACTGAGACTACAGGTGCACACCATCATGCCCAGCAAATATTTTAATATTTTGTAGATACAGGGTCTCCCTATTTTGCCCAGGCTGATCTCAAACTCCTGGTCTCAAGCAGTCCTCCAATTTTAACCTCCTAAAGTGCTGGGACTACAGACTTGAGCCACCACACTTGTTCAGCTTTTTAAAAAGTTAGAGCTCATAAATAACATTTTATCTGAATAATCGTTCAAAATAGGAAAGTTTTTTTTACTGTCCCTTTTTTCAACTTTAATTTTTCTCTTGGTTTTGTTCATTACTATTGTAATGCACAGAGTAAGTGTTAATATAGAAACAGTCAACTAAGTGAAATATAAAACAATTTTAACTCACTATTTTGACTAGGCTAAATAGTTTGAAGACTAATTTAGTAAGTTTAAGATGCCAAAATGCTTGACTTATACCCTTGTGGGCATTATTGTTTTTCAATTTTGTACTTAAGCTTTGATTTCCATGTAAACTCTGGCATTCTTATCATGGCACTAGCCATGCTATGGTTTTTGGAAGTGAATTCATGGGCAGTGCAGCTGGGGCATGGGAACCAGAATAGTAAACGGAGTCAGCACAGCATGATGACTACAATCAAGAGACTAGTTTGAGAATATGTGTGTGGTGATTGTTGGGGGCCCCAAAATTATATTCAGAATCCTTTGAAGGGAAGAATAAGGTTTGGCATTGATTTTATATATTTTGGCCACACTATTATTTATATCACCCTAAATGCTTATCAACACTTGGAAAATTTGATTATATGTATAGAAATACAATTGATTTTTCTGTGTTGATCTTATATCCTCCAACTTACTAAATTTATTTATTAGTTTCTTGAGCATTTTTATATACACGTTTATGTTGTCTATACATAGAGATAATTCCACTTCTTTTCCCATATGGGTGCCCTTTTTTTCTTCTTCTTGTCCAAATGCTTTGGCTATAATCTCCAGTATAATGCTCAAGAGAAATGAGGCAGTTATTCATCTTCGTCTTGTTCCTGATTTTAAGGAGAAAACATTCAGTCTTCTACCATTAAGTGTGATAATAGCTGTGGGCTCTTTGTAGATACATTTTATTAGATTGAAGAAGTGCCCAGCTATTCCTAGTTTATTGTTTTAATCATGAAAGTGGAATGTAGGAATCTGTCAATATTTTTTCTGCATGCATCAAGACTATGTAATTTCTACTTTTAATTTTCATATATTACATTAATTAATTTCCAAATGGTAAATCAACTTTGCATCCTTGGTATAAATCTCAAATGGTTGTGGTGTATAATTATGTATTGCTAGATTCAGTTTGCTAGTACTTTGTTGTGAATTTTTGTGTCTACAGTTGTAAGATATATTGATCTACGATTTTCTTTTGTTGTAATGCCTCTGCCCAGTTTCTGTATCAGGATAAAATTGGCCTCATAAAATGAATTGGGAAGTTTTTCTCTTCTTCCATTTTTTTGGAAGTACTAGTATTAATTCTTCTGAATATTTGGTAAAATTCAGTAGTGAAGCCCTGGGCTTGGACTTTTCTTTATGGGTTTTTTTTGTGTGTGGGGGGGGTGTTTGTTTTTTTAGAAAGCAGGATTTATTGAGAGGACAGAAAAGTTCCCACAGTGGGAGGGGACCCGAAGGGGTTGCCCAGGTATTTTCTTTTATACTAATTAGATGCCTATTCGGATTGTCTATTTCTTCTTGAGTATGTTTTGCACCTTATATCTTCATGAAAATTTGTCTTTTTACCTAAATTATTTAATTTGTTGGTATAAAATTTGTCACAACTTTTACAAACAATCTTTTAAAAAAATTTCTGTAAAGTGGTACAAAAGTCCCTTTTTCATTTATAGTGCTAGTGATTTGAATATTCTTTCTTTATTCCTTGATTAGTCGAGCTAAATATTTCCAAATTTGGCAAATCTTTACAAACAGCCAGCTTTTGATTTCACTAATTTTTCTCTTCTTTTAAAAAACTCCATTGTTAATTTTTACCCTGACCTTTATTATTTTAATTCTTCTGGCTACTTTAGATTTAGCTTGCTTTTCTTTTTCCAGTGTAATAGAGTAGAAAATTAGGGTACTGAGTTGAGAAATTTTAAACTTTTCTTAAATCTAAGCATTTAAACTACACATTTCCTTTTAAGCACTGTTTTTGTTGCATTCCACAAGTTTTTGAATTTTGTATCATTTTTATTAATTTCAAAGTATGTTCTAATTTCACTTTTGATATCCTTGATCCACTGGTTATTTCATATTATGTTGTTTAATTTGCACATATATGGGGGTTTTCCCAACTTTTTCCTGCTATTAATCTGCTATAATCTGCTATTAATACATCCCTGTATATCCATCTGTAAGTTGAAAATATCGTGAGCCCAAAATACATGCAATACAACTAGCCTACTGAACATGATGGCATAGCCTTGCCCACCTTAAACATGCTCAGTATACTGACTGCAGTTGGGCAAAATCATCTAACACCAAAAATATTTTATAATTAAATGTTGAATATCCCATGTGATTTATTGAATATGGTACTAAAAGTGCGAAGGAAAATGCTTGTGTGAGTGGAAACTCATAGTATGCTTTTTGCTGAACGGTCATTGCTCTTGGACAATTGTAAAGTTTAGAAATCATAAGTCAAATCATTGTAATTCAAGGAGTGTCTGTACATTCTAATTGTGGTTGAAAATACATTTTATAATATTTCTGTTTGTATAAACGTATTGAGGTGTGTTTTATGGACTAGCATGTGCAACTAAGAGAAATGAATATTTTATTTTCGTTAGGTGGAGTGTTCTATACATATGTTTTAGTTCTAATTAGTTTAAAGTGTTGATTGAGCTTTCTTTTTCCTTCTTGATATGTGTAGTTGTACCATCCCTCATTGAAAATGAATATTGAAACTTAATTTTGTAGTATTTCTTTTTCGTGTTTAAAATTTACTTAGTCAAATTTATTTTTTTTTATCTTTCAGGTTTTATAGAATTTTTAAAAATTCAAACAGAAGATTATTGATTCATCTAAAATGTATTTGGTTGAAAGAAGTGTGGTTTGGAGTTAAATTTTTTTAGTTGGCTTTATAGTTGTGTAGATATGATTTTTTTAAAGGACCATAATCTTCCTATAGTTGTAAATTAATATATTCATGGTATACTGAATATCCTGGTGTATTTGGATTAATTTTTGGACTCTATTCTGTAGAAATGTTCATTGTCTGCCTACTCATGACAATGCAACATTTTTATTAATTTATTATTATATCTATAATATTTATAGATAATTATAATAATTTTATTATTATTAATATAATTTTACCTAAAAAAATCTCATAAACCTAGAAAATCTTCATGCTATTAATGTTTGCACAACCTTGAAAAATTTCCTTGAATGTTTATTTTTCTTGAATTTTAGTGTGTGTTGGTATTTTGTGGGAATATTAAACATCAAGCCCTTACAAAATATTAGTGTAGGCTGAACAATTTCTAAGAATCTCATTAGTCTTCCGTAGAGTCACTTAAACTTGATATTTAATGTCTCTGAATTTGTTCTTTTTTTAAAGATTGTGTTACTATTTTCTAGCAATGTATGTGAGTGGATAATTTCCATAAACTCTAAAAGTTGATGAGATTTTTCGTTTAATTTATATAGATTTAAAATAAGAGACATTAACATGGATGAAGGTGCTAGGAGATGGTAGGACATTAATAGTATAATGTCTTGAGAATTTAAAAAATTGAACAATAGCTACAGAATTTCCAAGGCTGTAGCATTGGTAGGTTTTCAAACCAAGTATTACCAGTATTTTAGGAAGCAAAAGGGGTCTCAGCCAATATTTGGAGGAATATTATAAAGAGAAGCCATATATTCTGTGATAAGCACATATTTTATTATATTTTACATAGGAAACTCTTGATAGTATTATATGCTGAATCTTTTAATTAAATATGGTATTAATAGTCATTTAAATATAATTTCATATAATTGCAAGGTTTGTTTTCTTTATAGGAAGTATTTGGGGGAATAATTATTTGATAAAAGATACTCAAAATATAAAAAACATTTCCACAACTACTCAAAGAAATGATATCCATCATTATAAATATTTTTATTTTGCTTTATATTTAACCTCAAACTATCACCCATCTCTAAAGAAATCACTGACAAAATAAAAGCTAACCAAAAAGGATGGTGTTTTGTGCCATGATTTGATATGTCTTTGGTATGTCCTTAATTTGAAAAATTAAGACCTGTAAAACTCTTTAAGTGGCTTTTAGAATATGAACAATATGATGCCAAATAATTGTGTATTTCACTTTTAAAATTTATACTCTTCATGAGCCGCAATCATGAATATATTCTTAAAACATGATGCCCAGATCAAGAGCGGAACAGACTCTAGTATATTAGATATTCTATATACTATACTCTAGTATATTAGATATTCTATACACTATACTCTAGTATAGTGGATATTCAGTAGATTGATTTGTTTCATTCCTTTATTATCCGGATGTTATGACATAAGTTAGAATTCTGTTTGCTTTGAAAAACATTGTTAAATATTAAAATAACCTTAAATATAATCTAAAGGAAACAAAAATGTCCAATAACATTGACATTAGAAATGGGTTTCACTTCCTCTTAAAGCCTATTTGAAACAATAATCCTTGCTTAATATGCTGTTGCTCCTTGAGAGAAAGATCATCTCATTAGATGACACAAGGCAAGGAGAGCTATTGAAATAGAGTAATCACACATCAATTGATTTCTCATATCTATCAATTCTTTATCAAATTATTGAATATCTATTTATGTCTTTTTATTTTGAAATAATTATAGTGACAGAAAGTTGCAAAATATAATACAAAGCAGTTTCATGTACACTTCATCTAGTTTGCCTCAATAGATGCAATACAAAATTACAGTAAAGTATCAAAACTAGAAGTTTACATTGATC
This sequence comes from Tarsius wallacei, assembly GCA_963574415.1. NCBI lineage: Eukaryota > Metazoa > Chordata > Mammalia > Primates > Tarsiidae > Tarsius > Tarsius wallacei. The sequence continues at coordinate 7,883 of CAUYQG010130469.1, forward strand.
CAATGTATGTGTATGCTTTCACATAATTTTATTACTTTGTAGATTCACGTGATCACTACAACAATCGACATACAAAAAGCCTTCAGTACCACAATAGTCTCTCCTTTATACTACTCACAACTCCCCATTCCCACATGCCTAAATACATGGCAATTATTAATCTTTTTTCTATTTCTGTAACTTTTATCATTTCAAGAATGTTGTGTAAATAATTATTTTTTCTCTATGTTAATCTTTCCAGGATATATGGTTTGCACATTGTTTCTCCCAATCTATAACTTGTCTTTTTATCCTCTTAACAGACTCTTTCAAAAAGCATTTTTTTTTTCGGTTTTGATAAATTTCAATTAATTATTTTTTCTTTTGTGGATATTACTTTTAATGTCATGTTTAAGAACTCTTCACTAAGCACTACATGCTGAAAATATTTTTTCTATGTTATTTTCTAAAAGCTTGATAGTTATATTCTAATCTACAATTTATATTCAAGCTTTTTAATATAAGGTGTGGAGTTCAGGTCAAAATTATTTTTTTCCTGGATATACAATTGTTCCAGCACTCTTTGTTTAAAATATCCTTTCATCCACTACTAACTACTAAAATATACCCAACAAATTGTGTATTGAGAAGACCTTTTCATTAAAGGATAGTGAAATAGAATCATATAATATTTTATTTTGACATAAAATAGGAAGAGACCTAGCAAAATAATTTTCAATAATCTTTTTTTCTTGCTTTTTATGTATGCACTCGGTAAGTAATCAATGTAAGTTTTGGAAGCTGTGTTGTATAAATTGACATATTTTAGGGGTATGGTACATGGAATTTAAATTCTGTAAGAGGATTAATTTTAAAAGTGAGTTGAAAGTAAATTTTGCTTTAGAATAATAAAGCTTTATGTCTATAACCATCTTTAAAATATTCATTTGAAGTGTGTTATTTTATATTATAGACACTTTTCCTAAGGTTTAACACACCCTTACCATTCAAATAAATTAGAATACACCTAAGATTACTTTGTCTTTTTAACATAGCCACAAAGTACATTTAAGTACTGTGAGTATATTTATAAAAAAATTCTGTCTTCATCTTAGTCTCAAGGAAATTTCTAGTTAAAAAATATCTTCCAAATTACTCAGACTCCTGCTAAGGAAGGATGTGCACAGTAGCAATTAGGACAGTTAATCAGTTGGATTTGTCATCTAAAGGGGAAAAATCATTAACAAGACACTAGGTGGCCAGTGACAGCTTAAATACTTATAAGTCACAAAATTGTCAGCTCTTTCATTTAAAAAGGAATAGGTTGAGACTTTTTCAATTTGAATTTTTGATTTATGTCACTTTGCCAAAAACCTAAACACTTGGAACCCTGTCATGCAGAAAACTTGAAAACTTGGATAAAAGTTAAACAAGCAAGTTGTCCTAGATAAGTCACCCATTTTTTCACTGCACACTACATCATGGCCTCATTAGATCTTAGCAAACATTACAGATTCCCACACCATAGAGGCCAGTCACTGCATACTTTTTGCATATCTACAATTGGTTGGGCACTTTATGTCATAGAGTGGAAAGAATCATAGATCTTTCCCTCGAGGACTTCACATTCTAGTGCTCCAAAATATCCTTGAAACATAATGATTAAATATTGAAAATGCCCCCAAATTAATAGATCTACTCTATCAAGTACCAAGTGATTTAAGTAGACAAAACCAGGTCTATGCTAAAAGGAAAAACAGCTAATTATCTCTGTAATTTGAGGACCAACACTATCCTCAAGTCACAAATTGCCTAAAATCACAGATCAGTTGGCCTCAATTAGAGAAATGTCTAGAAGATCTCTAGTAAAATATTGTGTACTATCTTTTAATATTAATTTCATGTCCATCAGTGTCCAAGGCTTACCAATACCAGGTTATTAAATCAAACAACCAATATCTTTAGAAAAGTTTTATTGAGATATAATTGTTATATAATAAACTACACATATGTAATGTATTAATTTGCTGTATTTGGACATAGGCATACATCCATAAAACTATCACCACAATATCAGGGTTTTAAACATATCCATCCAGGGTTTAAACATAAACCTCCAGAAGATTTATTGTGTCTCTTTATTTTTTATTTTTGGTAAGAATGCAACATGAAATCTACTATCCTAACAAAATTTTAAATACATGATACTGTTGACTACAGGCACTATGTTGTATAACAGATATCTAGAACTAATTAATCTTGTGTGACTAAAACTCTATACCAATTGAGTAAAAACTCTGCTTTACCCCTTCCCCCAACCTCTGCTAACTACCATCCAGTCTATGATTCTTTGAGTTAGAATTTATTAGTTACCTCATGAAAATGAAATTTGACTATATTTGTCCTTCTGTGATTGGTCAATTTCGCTTAGCATAATGTCCTCCAAGTTCATCCATGTTGTTGCAAACAGTAGGATTTCCTTCTTTTTTATGGCTGAGTAATATTCCATTGTGTACATATTACCTTTGTTTACTAATCTTAAAATAGACATTTGTGTTGTATCCATAACTCAGGTACAGTACTGCAATGAACATGACAGTGCAGATAGCTCATCAAAATCCTGGTTACAATTTTTTGGATATACTCATATACTCAGAAGTATATTTACTGGATCATATGGTAGTTCTATTGTTAATTTTTTAAATAAACTCCATATTGATTTTCATAGTGGCTGCACCATTTTATATTCCCCCAAATATTTCTCCATACACTCCCCAATATTTATTATCTTTTGTCTTTTTGTTAATAGCTATTCTAACTGGTGTGAGGTGATATATCATTGTGGTTTTGATTTACATTTCCATGTTAATAAGTGACATCAAGTATCTTAACAGTTGGTAAAGTGTATGTCTTCTTTGGAGAATGTCTATTCAAGTTTTTTGTCAATTTTTAATAGTTTTGTTGGTTTGTTTTACTATTAAGTTGTAGAAGTTATTTATCTTAACCCTGTATCAGATATATAGTTTACAAATATTTTATCCCATTCTGGTAGTTGCTTTTTAATTCTGTGAATTGTTTCCTTTGTTGTGCAGAAAATTTTTAGTCTGATATAGTTCCACTTGTCTATTTTTTCTTTTGTTGATTGTGTTTTTGGTATCATATTCAAGATGTCATGACCAAGACCAATGTTAAGAAGATTTTTTCCTATATATTCTTCTAGTAGTTTTACAGTTTGGGGTCATCTATTTGTCTTTAGCCCATTTGATTTGTGTGTGTATGATATAAGATAAAGATATAATTTAATTATTTTGCGAGTGAATATCTAGTTTTCTGATACCATCTGTTGAAAAGGCTGCCTTTTTTCCATTGTGAGCTTTTAGTACCGTTTTTGAATAGCAGTTGGCTGTTCTTGGTTTGATTTATTTCTGGGCTTTCTATACTGTTCTATTGGTCAATATGTCTGTCCTTATTCTAGTACTTACTGTTTTAATTGATGTAGATTTGTAATATATTTGAAATCAGGAAGGGGGATACTTCCAGCTTTGTTCTTTCTCAAGATGGATTTGGTCATTCAGGGTCCTTTGTAGTTTCATATTCATTTTTGGACTCAAAAAAATCTGAAGAGAAAATGCCATTTGCTTTTTTTGAGTAGAGCATTGAATCTGTAGACCACTTTGGACAGTACAGAAATTTTAACAATATTGTCTTCCAATCTATGAACACAGAATGTATTTTTATTTATTTATGTATTCCTTAATTTCTTTCATGTGTTATAGTTTTCAGTGTACTAAATCAACTTTTTTTCATTCAATTTGCAAGATTTCTTTTGCATAACTTGTCAGGTTGATCATGTAGTTGATCAAATTCAGTAGGGATACTCTAATGTGTCTAAAAGTGTGTTAACGTCTTCTAAACTTTCCAAGGTCATTGTGAGCTCTATTTTCAAAACATATTCTTTTTTCAAAAGCAGGTTTCTTTATAATTAAAAAACAAACAAACAGGCGTCACTGGGACCCATAGGATACAAATTAGCATCAAGATTTTACTCCAGTAATCATTGTAGCCCTCTTGTCATCACTGAATTAAATATTATTAACTTATAAATTCCTGAGCCACACACACACACTCACACACACACACTTATAGGACCAATATGATTTGCACAAATTACCTAAATGGTACTTAAAAGTAAAATGTCAGCAATGTGTACAAAATTGCCACCATTGCACCTCTTTGAAGAATCCTTTAAAATTAATTACTCAAGGTGACATCACTTGAATTATTATTTGTCAAGTACTTGCAGGGAGCTTGCTGTGTTTTTTGACAAAAGATAAAAGGGTCAGTGACGTTTACTCAAATAAGTAATACTCAGTAAACAATCTATTAGCATATTAATGGTACTTTATAGACTTTTAGAACTGGGATATAGCTAATGTAATTAAATTCATCAAAATTTCATGTGCACTGGAAGTAGTAGAAGCTCTTGTTTTGCAACAGAATTATTTTTGTCTTTGTATTTAGATGAACATGGACGTCGGTGAAGCAAGGAAACAAGAGTTCTGATGAAAAGTTCAGAGAGAAAGCACAGAGTGCCAAGACACATCTCTATAGTTCAAGTCTCCTGGACTGGAAGTAAAAAGCAAGAAGAATTGAGTACAGTGTTATGTTCCAGCTAAGGTCTTATGAAAGAATTTTGGAGAAAATGGAGGTTAAAAGGTCCAAATAAAAAAATTTAAAAAATCTTTTCTCTAAAATATTTGCAAATCATTAAAAACTCTGTATTGAAAACACAAAGCATTCCTGCTTTACTGCCTTGAATGTGCTGTGAAACTCAGGGTGATGGGAATTGGCATAATATTGGATAATATAAAGAGACAAGGCCCTGAGCCATAAAATAAAGCACACTACATTTGAAATATAGAAAAAATTGAAAGGAAAAAAGATCAACAACCTTAGAAACAGAAAAAAAGCAATGACAATGCAAAAAGCACATATATAAATACACAATCTGATGATTTTTCCTAAACTGAACACACTTAGGTCATCACCCAGATTAAGAACTAGATTACCTTTATTCTCTCTACCAATACAACTTCCTCCCAAAGACAACCACTAACTCAACTTCTAAAAACCTGTATGAATTTTGTATTTTTGTTCTATATGTTAATGCTAATACATAAAATGGAATTTTTTAGTTAATGTTCTTCTGTGTGTGGTTTCTTTTGTTTCTTTAGCATTCACAAAGTTTTTCTATATGCTGCATGTAAGAGTAGATAGTTTATTCTCACTGTTGTATGCATAACATAATTTTAAGTGGAAAATGGGAGACAAAAAAGAAGAGTTATGCATTTTTTCACTTTTGCTTATTAGAAAAAATATAGCTAGCAATCAAAGTCATTATTTAGAGATACAAATGCTTAGATAAGATCAGGGCATGTGTATCTGTAAAAAGCGACTAAATTTATTTATTTATTTATTTGTTTGTTTGTTTATTTATTGGCTTTTTAAATTTTAACCAGAGTCTCCTCTGTTGCCTAGGCTAGAGTGCAGTAGCATACTCACGGCCACCACAGCTTGGTGCTCAGGTGATTCTCCTGCCTCAGCCTTCCAAATAGCTGGAACTACAGGTATATGCCACCACACCCGGCCAATTTTTTTTTTTTTTTTTTTGTAGAGACAGGTGTCACAAAGTTTCCCAGGCTGGTCTTGAATCCCTGGGCCAGACAATTCTCTCGCCTCTGCCTCCCAAAGAGCTGGGATTACGGGCTTGAGCCACCACACCCAGCTAAAGAGAGTAAATTTAAAGAAAAATATTAACTAAATATTAATTCAGGTTGTACAAAGCAATAAAATTATGAACTATGTTTAATTGACAGAAAACATGTTAAACTATGAGTTTATAGCCTATGATTGTTAGATAGCAGGAGTAACGGAGTGTTATGTCAACTGGATCAGTGAAGGATATACTCTCAGAGTAAGATAACAGGTGAGCAATTAAAGTCATCTGCAAGATTAACTGGTTTTCAATTTCTCTGCTGAACCTCCTGTAGTCACAGAAATCAATGTGACCAACACAAACAATCTAGTGGTTCCAACAGTTATTTTCCCCCCACTTTTTCTAGTTATTCTCCATGAATCAGAGAAATAATTGCAATGCTGCTTCTTATAAAACAAAGGACACAAGCCAAAGGAAGTGAAAGATCTTGCCAAAATTTATCACCAAGTGGTTGAAAAACACATATTGAAATATATTCTAAGGGCTTTATAACAAAAAGAACTGGTCTGGCAGAATTTATCAGTTTAGATACACTTGATAAGAATTTGTTGTACATATATTACAATTAGTTTTACATCCTTAGTATCTAATGTACCTAGAGCCATATTAACACTGCAAGTTAATATTGCTCCAAGTACTTGCACCAATACATTTGCTTGTATATTTGACAATGTATTTAAGGCTGATTAATGGAAACCTGGACTCACTACTTGTGCTCACAATCAATGAGCTCGATGTGTTAGGACTACCATAGCATATTATATTGGAAGGGTCAAAAGTCTTGAAATGTGAGAATGTTTGAGAGCATCTATTGTGTGCAACCTGTTAGCTATATGGTAATTATGGCACTCAAGACATCCCTTTTTGAATGCAAACTAGTGCAACCTCTTTGGAAGACAGTGTGGTGATTTCTGAATAATTAGAAATTGACCTTCTGTGTGACCCAGCAATTCCCCTATTGGGAATATAACCGGAGGAACTCAAATCATTCTACAAAAAAAGATACCAGCACACGTATGTTTGTTGCAGCTTTATTCACAATAGCAAAAACATGGAACCAACCATGTTGCCCATTGAAGCTGGACTGGATAAAGAAAATATGATATATATACACAATGGAATATTATGCAGCCATAAAGAAGGACAAATGTATGGACTTCACAGCGACTTGGATGGATTTGGAGTCGATCATACTCAGTGATCTATCACAGAAACAAAGAAGAGAGTACCATATGTTCTCACTCATAAGTGGACCTTGAACAATTATAATACTATAAGAAAGCATTTGGCCGTAATGGGAAACTGTCAGGGGAGGGGAGGTGGGATTGGCAGTTGAGGGAAACTGCTAAGGGAGGGAGGGGCATACCTCATCAACAAGGGTACTTGCATAATCAATGTTTGTATACCTAACCCTGAATTGTACCCCACATCTTTATTTTAAAAAAAAGGTCCCTTTTTGAGGCCATCCTTTTAACAAAGAGATTTTAAAAATATGTTGTTTAAGGAAGCACCAGCCTCCTAGGCTCTGGGAGGTGTTAGCAGGGAATTAGGTTCCTCATTTTCAGTGAAAATAATTGAATCCTGGAATAAAGATGTTTAACCTTCAAAAATAGAATGGATGCAATTGTCATAGTACTCATGGTGGGGGGGATTGTGATACTATATTTTTGAGCCACAGAAATCTGTTGTTACAGACAGTTGATCACAAAACTTTTACCCATAAGAAACAGATAGCTTACAGAAAAGTTGCTTAATTGATATAATTAACACAATTCTTTGTCCAAAGGTCAGAATCCTAATTATTGTCAACATAGTGGACATTTATGGCTGTTTATGTAGTTTGTAGACCTAGGTTTCTTCGCAGAGCTGTCTCCCCTTTATTGAGGAAGAAGTCAGGTGTTTACAAAGAGGAAACTTCTAATTAGAAGAAATGCCTACTATTACATTATGTTTATGCTACACATTTTCTTCTAAACCTTTCACTAGCACTCACTGTCATATACTGGAACGATTGTACCTGAAACAAGGAGAATACCTCAACATTCCAGAGATTGTTAGATACTGGCTCTAAAATGACACTAAATCCTAGAAAACCACAGTTCCACTATTGCCCTTGGCTCAGATTTGGAGGGAGTGAGAATATGAAAGTCTGATGATTAAGGAAGATATGGCTTACTCTGTTCCACAATTTGAGTTAAAAACCATGGTTGTTTCCGTGTTCTTTAATGTATAGTTGAAGTAAATATACTTAGTTACTGGTGGAATCCACAAAATAGTTCCCTGATCTGTAGAGTTAAGAGCAGTCAAACAGTAATCCAAGAGCAGAATTTAACTCTATATAGAAATTGCAGACACAAGAGAAATGCAGACAATATGGTTCCTATAACATCTCTGTTTAACCCATCTATTTAGCTAGTGCAAAAATCAGATGGATCATAGGGATTATGGTGTGTTATTATAAATCTTAACTAATTTGGATGCTTGTATGGTGTTTTTACTGGAGAAAATGAGTCACATCCTCTGGTATCTAATACATATATTTTTCCTAACCATTTTGTTTTTCCTAAATGTATATATTTAGAATTTGTTCACTTCATGTAGAAGTATATCTTCAGTGTCTTGTTTTATGGTTATAATCTGTTCTCTGATATATAATAACCATGAATGTCCTTAGAAATTTTATGTATCATAAACATCACCATTACATTAATGATATGTTGCTCATAGAATCTGATGACGAAGTAACAAGCAACCTGGATGTTTCTGTAAGACACAGACGTACCAGAAGGCAGGAGATAAACTCTATGCAATGGAAAGCTGTTGCATCACGGTTTGCAAAAGTCCAGTGGCCTAAGACATGTGGGGGTTTACTCTCTAATGTTAGAAATACTAGCTGTAGCTCATGCACCTACCATGAAAAAAGAGGCAATCTGTTTAGTGTAATTGTTTAAATGTTAAAGACAATATACACCATATTTGAGTGGGCTGTTCCTGCCAATTTACTGAGTAACTTATAAGATCAACATTTTGGCATGAGAACCAGGACAAGAGAGGACTTAACATAAGATCCATGCTCTAGTGCAAGCTGCCTTGATAGCTGAGCATCCAGTGGGATTTTAAGTGTCTGTGGCAGAAAGGGCAACAGTATAGAGCCCCTAGAGAGAATCATAGTGTAGGTCTCCAAGAGATTGAAGCAAAACTATGATCTCTTCAACCTATAACTATTCTCTGTTTGAAAAGAAGCTCCTGGCTCACTACTAAGCCCATGATCATAAGATTCCACCCTCAGCTGCCCATACAATAATTTTTGCTCCATCAAATCATAAAGCTATTTGTGTGCAGCAGTTTTATATTATTAATGGAAATAAAATGTGCAAGATCAAGTCTCAGCGGGTTTAGAAGACACAAGAAAATTACATAGAATGTGGGGCTCATCCGCTGTAGACCCTTCATCTGTTTCACTGCCACTCTTCCATCCTCAGTTATGGAAACTTGAAAAGTATTATAATAACAGACGAGGATCCAATTATCCAATTAAGACAAGAAGAATACTTAGCAGCCTAGTTTATTGATGGATCTGCATGGTGTGCAGCTGTCAACAACTACAAGTAGTTGTCACATTATAGTCCCACACAGGGATAATCCTGACAGAGAGGAGAAAAATCTTTCTAGTTGGCAGAGACCTGAGCAGCAAATGTGACTATTCACTCTATTCAGAAAGTTTCAAGTCTACACTAATTTCTAGCAGTGCCTAATGGGTCAGCTAGCCAGTCAAATTCTTACAAAGGACACTATTGGAAGTTTGCTGATGGGGAAGTCTGGAATGGTGGTGTTGGGAATTATGTGGATTGACCTACCAAAAAAGGCACAATGTGAGGAGATGTTTGTGTCAGATTTAAATGCCTCAAAGAGTATCTATTACAGAAGAGGATCTCGATAATCAGATGGGCCTGAAGACCTATACTGTGGCTTTCAATACACTTATTTTCAGATTCCTGGCTCTTGTTCAATGAGCCCATATACTAAGTGACTATGTTGGCAAGAAAGGGAATTATGCATGAGCTCTACAAAGGACTTTCCTTTATCAAAACTGATCTGCTTTTGCCCAAATGCTGAAAAAAATATCTAATTCTGAGCCAGTGTGATACCATTTTCCAGTAGACTAACTAGTCGTGCAACTTTAGATAATTACATAGAATGTTCTCCTTTATGAGGGAAGCAGTAGTTTGTTTCCACAGAAATAGAAAGATTTTCAGGATACAGACTAGCCATACCTTCTCATGACACTTCTACCAATTCATATATTTTCAGAATGGCTTATTCCTTTCCATTTAGCCAAAATAATATTGCCTCTAATCAAGGGATTAATTTTACCAGTAACTAAGGGTGCCAGGGTCATGCCACAAAATGTGCCCATTCCTCAAAACCAAATGGTTTGATATAATGGAGGAAATTGTCAACTGATAATTCAATTGTATTATCATCTGAGAGAGGAAAAATAAAAACTCAGAGAATTGCCAGGCTCGGTGGCTCAGCCTGTAATCTCACGCTTTGGGAGGCTGAGGTGAGTGGATTGCCTGAGCCTGCGGATTCGAGACCCACCTGGGCATCTTGGCAAGACCTCGTCTCTACAATAAATCAAAAAATTAGCTGGGCATGGTAGCGCGCGCCTGTAGTTCCAGCTACTTGGAAGGCTGAGGCGGGAGGATCACCGGAACCCAGCAGGTTGAGGCTGTGGTGGCCGGGAGCGGCCACTGCACTCCAATCTGGGCAACAGAGTGAGACTCCAACTCAAAAACAAAAACAACAACAAAAAACTCAGAGAATTTAGTGTCCTGACCTATATGTGGCAAATGCCTTAAATAATAGACTATTGTTCTGTTCCCCCATGGTCATTATATCAGTGGAGAAAGTAATGTTCTCTCACTATAATACTTAGTAATCCATTCACAGTATTTTTCTTCCCATCCACACAAACTTATGGTCAGTTGGATTGGCAGCCCTACTACTCAAGAGACATCTATGATAAAGACCATACTCCTGGTTCCATTAAACTGAAAGATGAGACTGCCACCTGGTCATTTTGAATTCCCCTTTAACTGAACTGACAAGCAAATAAAGGGATTGATTTGTAAACTGTGGTGATTTCTCCAAATTACCAAAGAAAAAATTGAGTTACTGCTACATAACGTAGAGAAGAAGGACTATGCTTGAACCTGCAGGCTTCCCAAGGAATTTCTTTGTATTCCCATGACTGATAATAATGTCAGTGAGAAACTGTGATAACTCAATAAAGTCAGAAACAACATGGACATAAATTCTGTGCAAACAAATGTTTGGGTTGCCCCACCAAAAAAAAAAAAAAAATTTTCAACTGATCCAAGTACTGCATAAGCGAAAGGCAATATGGAATTATATAGGAGAAGAAGGGAGCTATGATTACTGGTTTTGACTTTGTGATTGCCTAAAGAGATGGGAACTACAGTAATTACATCTTATATCAAATGACATATTTTTTTCTCCCTTGTTTTAACCTTAAATAGCCAATGTTGTAATTTAGTATCCGAGAAGAGTATGATTAACTTGACATCACCCTGTGATGATTTGATGACAGATAGGCTTTGTGATTTCCACTCTGTTGGGCAAAAATGGATGCAAAATGAGTGAGGAGTATTGTTTAATCTCCATTTGCAACTTCTCTCTTCCCCCCAGACTTGTTTTCTGTTACTGCCTTGTTTGTTCTGGGTTCTAAGGAATGGACCTCTGTGGACTGCATTGCTTTGACTTTCTTGCCTTTTAGTTTCAGGTTAGATTCAGTCTATAGAGAGCAGCAGCAGATTGAAGAGTGGGTGAAGAGAGGAGTCAGAGTATTTCTTCTCGACACTCTTCTGCAGTTTTGGTAGTGATTGGCCATTGAAACTGCAGTTCTGATGGTGGCTGTAATCTTCTGTTAACTATACGTTCTGCCAAATATCTACTCTTTCACTTCCTATCTCTCCCTCAGACACTCGTTCCTTTGCCATGAGAGCTAGTGGTGGTAATAGCTTCCTGCCATTGCTAGTCCCTGGGCTCTCCAACATCTCTAATTGGCTTAAATGTTCTCATACCTTCTTTAATTTACCTTAAATTAAATGCTTTTATTAAATTAAATGCTTCTATTTCCTGCTGAGATCGAATCTGATATTCTAATATATAATGAGAGAATCCCTGTCAATAGAGTGACTTAGATAGCAAACTTCAAATATTTTTCTCCAGAAATATTTATTCAGTTGGTTTCTTCTGAGTTCAGATGAGATCAGTTATGTTCAGGATGGTATGGCCATTAACTCAGTTGGTTTCTAGAAACTCATTTTGTAAAAGAGATCTAGAATCAATGGATGGAGGCATGGAGGTGGTGGTCCTGACATGTGCTCCTGGAAAAACACTCATTTGCTTGTCTACTTTCTATCTTCTGGCAAGCTCTTGAAGCCTATACAAAGCAAAACTTTAAATGTTCTGAATTGTATGCTGGTTTGAGGTTATACAAAAATAGATTTTACAGTAATAATGACTGTTCTAATAATTATTTTGAGCTACATGAGACCGTTTAACTGAACCCTATTCTACTACAGAAGTTGCCTGGGTTATTGTCCCCAGATTCCCTGTGCCTCAATACCCGTGTCATTCATGAGTAAATTAGTAGATCCTAATGCATAAATTTGTTGTGAGGATGAAATGCAATGGTGCATGCAAAACATTCAAAGTGTGTTTGGCTCTTGGTATGTGGTTTTTAAATTGAAGCTATTGTTATTCTACACATTTACCTGCACTCTATAGCCATTGACACAACTCTTTTCACTTTATTCCCCATTGAGATCAGTCCTCAAACATGGAAGAAAAGACTTTGCATGAGCTTAGAAGGCAATAGCAGCAATAAGTTTCCTAACTTGACTTCTCTGTTACTCTCATGTAGTGCTCTTCTATTTTATGCAGCATTGTAAAAGTACCTAATTATGAATCTTATACCACTGGAGAGTGTGCATTGCAGTGTAATCATCCTATTGTCACAAAGTCTAGTTTATGATTATACCATATTTTCCTTTAACTTCCTTCAGTGTTTTCTCATTAGACTCCCTCAAAAGATTAAGCTTAATTTTCTTTCTCGTTTACCTCCTGAGATAGTATCATCATTCAAATTAAACCTTACAGCAACATATTTAATTGAAATTTCAGTAGCTAGTGGTACTAGATATTTCTGGAAAAGAGAAACCATTTCAAACATTTAATTTCACCTACATTCATATGGTGTCTTCATTTTATTTCTCTTCTTTAAAAGCGAAAGTTTGGCAGGGAAATACATTACCACAGATGCAAAATGAATTATAATTTGGCATTTTGTGTTGCTGAATTTGAATTGCAAGGTCCGTTCACAAACTAAAGAGTTCTAAGATGAGAAATATATTTGAAACAACAAGGGACCTATGTCAAATAACCACAGGAAAGCTGATTGCTCTGAAAGACTTCAATAAAGTATGTTAATTAAAACCTGCACTTGAGCCTTCTCAGCAGTTTGGAGTTGACAAAAGCACTTCAGAACAGTTTGAAGAGATTATGTGTTTCATGTTAGGAAGCAATTGAAAAGTCAGCAATACCTCAATCATTTGAGATAGAAGTGGTACTTTCTAAATTGGCCTCTAGAAGGGTAGATAAAATAATCTAAAATACAGGCATTATAATGTTCTCGTCTTAGGAAGCCTAACAAAGTCTAGATTATACTGACACAGTTATAAAGTAGGCAAAAGCAAATGTAGATTTATTTTAGATTTTCTTTCTATCACTTGTCTTAGGATAAAAAGATATGAAAATGACTTTCAAAAACAGTGATAAAATTATATAGAAGTTATTATAAGTTATAACAAATAACACTAAAATAACCAAGTATTATGGGGAATTTCAGCTAAAGAGATTGCTTAACTGAAGGTGAACTCAACAATGGAATAAACTGTCTAATAGATAATTGACTTATTTTTATATTCTGTATATCCTGCATATCATTACTAATATGAAGTTAATTTGAAGTTACTTTAATTCATAAGTAAAGCTATAGATGTCAATTTTTTACTTTTCAGAATGTCATAATAGACTGAGGTATCCCAGAACTAGTTAGATGAGTTTTATAATAATGTTGGATCGCTTGAGCCTGGCATACTCATAACCTCCAGCTTCTTGAATTTTTAATTAGCAATGCTGGGGACAGTTACTGAACCATGAAGTTAAAACTTGATAGAGAAAATCAGTTGAACTTGAAAGCTTCTGTAAGACACAGATTAAATAGATAGGAAATTCAGTGCACCAAATGAGCTATTAATATTTTGGTCTGAATTACAATAACTATAATAGGATGACAAGTGCTTTTTCTTGTTTTCTTGGGTTTAACTTTATTTTTAAATGATTTTTCACTGGATATAGAAATACTGTATAGAAAGCACTCTAAAGATATCATTCTATTATCTTCTGGCTTCCATCAGTTTTTTTTAAAGAAGTCCACTCTTTGTCTTATTATTATTCTGTGAAGGAAATCTGCCTTTTTCTTTGGCTTCCTGAAATTTGTCTCTTCGTCTTTGGTATTTAGCAGTTTTAGTAGATGTAGTTTTCTTTGACTTATACTGCTTGATTCCCTTGAACATTTCAGTTAGTGTTTTAAATTAGATTTGGAAAACTCTTGGCCTTTTATAAAATAAATTGCTCTGCACCTTTATATATCTTCTCTACTTCTATGACTCTTGTTACACAAAAATTAGAATTTTCTATTTCTTTTTTTTATTTATAATCTCTTTTTTTTTTTTTTTGAGTTGGAGTCTCACTCTGTCGCCCAGACTGGAGTGCAGTGGCCGCTCCCGGCCACTGCAGCCTCAACCTGCCGGGCTCTGGCGATCCTTCCGCCTCAGCTTTCCAAGTAGCTGGAACTACAGGCGCGCGCTACCACGCCCGGCTAATTTTTTTGATTTATTGTAGAAATGAGATCTCGCTTGCCCAGGCAGGTCTCGAACCCGCGGACTCAGGCAATCCACTCAC
>CAUYQG010130476.1:0-21936 GCA_963574415.1 Tarsius wallacei
ACTGTCTTATGAAGCAGGTACTATTATTTATTATTATTTCTATTTTTGTATAAGGGAAAACTGAGGTTCAGGTGTTAAGGAACTTGTTCACAGTGGAATACATGCTTTTTTTTTCTTGCATTAGGATCTTTCTCTTGTTCAGGCTGCAGTGCAGTGGCATGACCCTGGCTTACTGCAGCCCTGACCTCAGCATCCCGAGTAGCTGTGACTACAGGTGCACACCACCGTCAGCTAATTTTTAATTTTTTTGTAGAGATAAAGTCTCACTATGTGACCCAGGTCTCAAACTCCTGGGCTTAAGCAGTTCTCCTGCCTTGCCCTCCCAAAGTGCTGGGATTACAGGTGTGAGCCACTGGCCGAGCACACCCTTTTACTAGAACACCCCTCCATAATAAATAGGACTGGAGTAATGTTAATATTACAGGTTTTATTTCAGGAAGCCTGAATTGTCATCCAGGAATTATCATCACTGTTTTATAGGTGAGGAATGTGTGTTACAGAATGGTTAGGGGACTTGCTCTAGGTTGCCAGACTGGAAAGTGGCATAAACAGAGCTAGAATCTTGGCCTTCTGTCTCTGGGTGCTGTTTCCATGGTCTCACATAGCATCCTTCTTAAACGGAAAAACATGTGTCTTTCAGAACCTGGCAATTGGGGCAGGAGCTGTTGGAGCTTTGAAGCTGACCTACATCTCGAAGGTAATGTTGGCCTAGAACTCTGGGAATTCACGTTCTCTAAGTCAGTTTAGTATCTTTGTAAAAGGAGGTGTCAGCTCCTTTAGGCATTCATGTCTGGGGACGTTGTAATTGGGTGCTAAAATGCCCCCTCCCCCCAAACATTGCCTGTGGAAGTCCAGTTGCTGACTGGGGTGGCTGTAGTGGTCAGCAAGTTTTTGGAGAGTGGGCCTACAGCCTCTTATTCCTCAGACACGTCTGAAATGCTCCCAGCGCCCGCAAAGGAGGTGTAGATGGTGGTTGAGCTTGGGGATAAGGGTGAGGCCTGACCTTTTTTTTTAACATTGGGACAAAAAGGAACACAGAAACAACCACCGCCAAATCCAGGAACTATAAATGCTTTTCTAAAGGCTACAGTTAACAGGAGCTGCCCAGAAAGTGTTAGGGCTTCCCTGGAAGTGTGTCAGTCACCTAGACAGGATAAGTAAGAGGGAAAGCTAAGAAGGCCCAGAGAAGCTACTCAGATGAGCCCAGAAGACACTCAGCAGCCACATAACTGCTGGGGAGTCTGGCATGCAGCTGTCAGGCCACCCACTAGTCCAGTCTGCACAGAAGGGGCTGCCCCTCTCCTGGGCTGAAACTGGGGGTGGAGGCTGATTAATGATGCCCATGTGTAACTGCTGAATTCAGCTTCTTTCAGTGGCCCCTCCCTAGAGCAGGCCCTGCTGCTGACCCGTGGTGCAGCAGTGATAAAAAGCCGGGGATTTAGAGCCTCCCCAGAAAGAGGAACTCTTTGTACAGTGAGGAGAGCCAGGTGGCATCCAGCCAGCTCTGAGGTTTCGGAAGTCCTGCTCTCCCCGCACCCCCCCACTCGAGGCCTCATGGGGGCCTCTGCTGCCTTGCCTACCCGCTCCCATCTTCAGGGGCTTGCGACCTTGGGAGCCCCTGAACTGAGTGGCCACTGGCTCCATCTTGTAACAAGCTCTGGGAGCCCTCCACCTCTGCTAGTCAGGAGATGAGTCTGGAGGGAGTTCCGGGACCTTGGGAAGAGAGGCCACCCTTAGCCGGAGGCACAGGCTGACCCTGGGCATGTGGGCTGCAGGCAGAGTCTGGCCCACACTGCTCAGTACAAAGGCAGAAGACGCAGGGCAGCATCAGGGCGGATTAGAGAGAGATGATGACCTCAGGGGAAGGGGGAGGGCCTCTTAAAGTGCAGCGTTGCTAGCACAGCTGTGGGCAATTTGTGCATGCCTTGTGGGGAGAAATGTGGCTGCCTCCCCAGGCCAGACCCGCAGGGGACTTGGGCCTGTGGCCCGCGGCCCCCCCCGCCCCCCCCTCCGCCACCCCCGACCGCCACTGACTGAGGTCATTTCTCCAGGAGATTCGGAGAAAGAGAATTGAGAGAGGTGGGAGCAGAGAACACCGTAATAATTCATGAAAATTGAAACCCTCTACTGTTTGAGAGGGTTTGGGAAGACGTTTTGGGTTTTTTTTTTTTTGTGTGTGGGGAAGAGTGAATACAATCTCCTGCTGAATCATGATTTATAAATGCAGCTCAGATGAGGGTTTTTAGAATTCTCAGCTTGGAGGCTGCCTCATTTAAAAAGGATGACCTGCCTTTTAGCCCTTCCTGAGAGAGGCAGGCCTGGGTGGGCATTTTGCAAAACCCACAGCTGCCACTGGGTCAGGTTACGCAGGGCTGAGAGCCTTTAACTCCTACCTGACCCATGCCAGAAAACAGGGGTTTTCCCAGAAAAACAGCCATGGTGCTGGAATCCAGTTCAGCATTCCAGAATACGTCTTGTTAACCTTTAGGTATTCCCTTCCAGGGAATTATTCTTTTCCAGGGGAAAGCACTTACTGCTGTGCCAGACAGCCTCAGTGCACACAAGGGCTCTCTGTTTAGGGTGTGCTCCCCTGCTATGACCCGAGGAACCGGCATGTGGCCCTTCCATCAGGCAGAGATGAAAGGGCGTGATCTGATCATGTCACCCCAGACATCCACGGCAACAGAACCAGTTCTTGGGCAAACTAGAAAATAATTAAAGCTGCCCTTTGACCCCACCCACCCTCCTATTCCAGCCATCTCTGCATAGCCAGCCCCCCCACCACTGTCCCAAGCCCAGCTGTGTCATTTTTCCAGGGCCTTGCTCTCAGTTGTCTATCGGGAAGAATCGGGGTGGGTTTGGTCATGGATCCTTCTGAGTCAGATGAAAAGCATGAACTCCTTCCTCAGGTGGACATATAGATGTGTGTATACACCCTGACTTTGCCTATCATTTTAGGGGGCTCCCTGACCCTATGATGCTGGTCCAGAGGCCCCAGCTCAGAAGTCCTTCAGTCCTTCTGTGCGTGTGGCTTCCATTCCCTGCTCCCGATGCTGCCTCGTGGGGCAAGGTCACCCCAGGCACTTGGGCAGGGCCGCACCAGAGCTACAAGACCTTGTTTTGCTGCTGCTACCTCTGCCAGAGGGGCCCCAGCTCCCCTTCCGGCCAAGGGCAGACGGGGTGGGGCTGGCCCTTGCTGTGCCCAGCCACTACTGAGCTTGCTGCTCCTGTGGTCTGTGTTTGATCTGATAAGAGCGAGTTCCCGAGAGTCTGTAGAGCTGTGGAGCTGCCCCATCTGCGTCACTCTCCAGGGACCCGTGCCCACTCCCTGCGCACATCCCCGCCCTCCTCCAGCTGCAGGGGTGTTCGCAGGACCCACCCGTCCCCCACGGTTGTACAACTCCTCAGCTGTGGCCGCCTCAGCCGTGCAGATGGCTACACTTCAGTGCCCTCGCCCACTACCCCACACTCTTTCACGAGCATCCTGGGTACCCTCACCATGTCTGAGGAGCTGTCACAGCATGGCATGATCCCCGGTGGGCATTGGGGGCTGGTCTAGCGTGGGGTGACTCCTCCTGCTTCCACAGTGATGGGTGTCAGCCACTTCTCTGTAATAAGTAAGATTCCCTCCATGGCCCCTCTCTGCATGGCACAGCAACAGGTAGAAATACTTTCATTTTCCCCTTTTGCCATCCTGTGACTATAAGAAGGGGCTTGTATTTTTACTCTGGCTTTACTAGTTGGAAAGCTGATCAGAGACATGGAGGGTTTTGCCCTTGCCATGAACCAGTCAGGGCAGAACTAGAACCGATCCTGTTAATTCAGCAATGAGTTGCTTTGCCGAATCATCCCCTTATGGTAAGCTGTGAGGCCTGAGGCCAGTGATAGATGTGCAGGCACACACTCACATACACCTCCTGACGGAAAACCAGATAAACATAGGAAAACAAACAGAAAGCCAGACAATATCTGTGAAGGCTCCGGTCCCATAGGAAGCACATGGTAGCATTCTCACAGTATAGGCTGGCTAATATTTTGTGGTCACAGTGAAGTATTTGTTATCCAAACAGAGTAAAAATTATCAGCCAGTGGTGTTCTCTCTAGTCAGTGATAAATAGGAGTTTTTCAGAGAAAGAACAATTTTCCTAATAAGCCAGAGAAAGTCTCAGACTGCCCAGCTTTTTGATGTCATTCTACAGCTAAAAGTAGTCCATGCATGGTGGCTCATGCCTGTCATTCCAGTTACTTGGGAGGCTGAGGCAGGAAGATCGCTTGAGGCCAAGAGTTTGAGATCAACCTGGGCAACACAGTGAGACCTTGTCTCTACCAAAAAAAAAATTAAAAAATTAGGGGGGAGGATTGCCTGAGTCCAGGGGTTTGAGACCAGCTTGGACAACTTGGTGAGACCTTGTCTCTACAATAAATCAAAAAATTAGCTGGGCTCAGTGGCATGTGTCTGTGGTTCCAGCTGCTTGGAAGGCTGAGGCAGAAGAATCACCTGAGCCCAGCAGGTCAAGTGCCACTGCACTTCAGCCTGGGTGACAGAGTGAAACTCGGACTCAAAAAAAAAAATAATTTAGCTGGGTGTGGTGGCTACACTTATATGTCCAGCTACTTGGGAGGTTGAGGCAGGAGGATCACTTGAGACCAGGAGTTTGAGAACAGCCTGGCAACATAGTGAGACCATGTCTCTACAAAAAGTTTTTTAAAAAATTAGCTGGATGTGATGGCCGCATTTATAGTCCCAGCTACTCAGGAAGCTGAGACAGGAGGATCTCTTGAGCCTAGGAGTTGAGGCTGCAGTGAGCTATGATCGTGCCACTGTACTCCAACTTGCGTGACAGAACGAGACCCTGTCTCTAAAAAATAAAAACAAAAAACGAATAAGTAAATGAATAATATATATATATTTTTGAGTTGGAGTCTCACTCCATCACTCAGGCTGTAGTGCAGTGGCACACTTATAGCCACTCCAGTGTTGACCTGCTGAGCTCCGGCGATCCTGTCGTCTCAACCTTCCAAGTAGTCAGAACTACAGGCACACGCTACTACGCCCAGCTAATTTTTAAAAATTTATTGTAGAGATGAGGTCTCACCAAGTTGCCCAGGCTGATCTCGAACCTGTGAGCTCAGGCAAACTACTTACCTTGGCCTCCCAAAGTGCTGGGATTACAGGCTGAGCCACCGAGCCCCGCCTGAATGAATAAATTCAAGTTGGAAGTAAGAGGGTAGCCTTGAGATAGGTGGGTTTTTGAGGGCTGGGATGGCCAGGGCAGTTCTACAGTGGTCAGGGTTATGCGGAGACCAGGCGCAGTACAAGCAGGAGTTTATGGACAAGAGGACCCATGGGAATGTGGACGCTCAGGGCATCATGAAAATGTGTCACTGACAGGTCAGTATATCAGGTGCAGGCGGGACAAAGGTGGGCACTTGATTTGGGTTGAGTTTGGAGGTTGGAAACCCATGACAAGACTGCATGAGGGCCTGGACTGTCCTGGAGTGCTGGTGTCCTGTCGCCTGTGAGTTAAGGCAGGACTGAGTTTGGGTAGCCTGTGGTCTGAACTCAGGATAAACATGGGCTTATCTTTGCTGAAATCTTCATTTTTTTCCGAACTGTCTTAGGCCCTATGGCCTCCACCCCACATCATGATAAACACATCAGAATACACCCACATCCCTTATTAAATCTAATTGTTTGACTGTAAAATATTTGAAAGGATTTTAATCGTTTTACTTCTGGAATGACTTGGCTATGAGTAACCCATCTAATTTATGTTTGGCTCTAATTTCTGGGCAATTTTCTTGCACATACACAAGGATTCTTCTGAACTGAAAAATTCTGAGCTACTGATTGTTTTCAAATGTAATGCAGTTTTTTGAATGCTTCATTGAAAAATTAATGAAGTTGGCTTAACATGACATCTTGTACTGTGCACATTTAGTTAAATGCTTGTCAATGAGATTGATACATTGTTATGCAGACATTTAACTGAATATTCATTAACACTGGCTGTGCCATCTTCGTTTTGTATGTGGGAGGCCAGACAGTTTTTTCAGTTCTCAAACATTTTTGCAGGCCCCCAGAAGCTCGTGGGCCCTCAGCATTTTGCCCATCATTTCAGGTGGGCCACTGCCGTGTTAGCGGGTGGAGTGGGCTTTTAGAGGAAATGAGGTTCCGGAAGCTATAAATAGTCCCTCCTGACTGAGCAGATTCTGGGTGGCTAGATGACCAAGTGTCTCACCTACACTATCTTGTTTATCCTCATGATAACCCTGTGAGAGCATGATATTATTATCCCTTATTTGATAGAACAGGAAATGAAGGTCACTCAGCTGGGATACCTGTCATTTGAGACTCTCTGTCTCCAAAGCCCAGGCTGTCCTTCTTTTGATCTTTTATAAGTTGCTACCTCCGTTCGCATTTGAGTATTTGGGGCAATACTAATTTTGGTTAAGGAATCTGGACAGGTCTATAGGAAGAACTTAGAGCCACGCGCAGGCTGACTGTTAGACCCCAGTTACTGTGAGCCGTTGGAGTCTCACTCTGTCGCCCAGACTGGAGTGCAGTGGCTGCTCCCGGCCACCGCAGCCTCGACCTGCTGGGCTCTGGCGATCCTTCCGCCTCAGCCTTCCAAGTAGCTGGAACTGCATGCACGCACTACCACGCCAGCTAATTTTTGATTTATTGTAGAGATGAGGTCTCGCCAAGTTGCCCAGGCGGGTTTCGAACCCGCGGGCCCAGGCAAGCCACTCGCCTTGGCCTCCCAAAGTGCTGAGATTACAGGGTCAGCCACTGAGCCCGGCCAGAGACTTTCTTTTTACAAATTATTTATTTATCTTTTAAATTTGAGATTCAGGGGTACCTGTGCAGGCTTCTTGCCTGGATGTATGATATAATGGTGAGGTTTGGGCTTCCAGTGTGCCTTTCACCCAAATAATGAACATTGTACCCAATAGGTAATTTTTAAAACCCTCATTCCCTCCCCCTCCCCTTTTGGAATCCCGTTGTCTGTTATTTCCATCTTTATGTTCATGTCCCCATTGTTGAGTGCTTATAAGTGAGAACATGTGGTATTTGGCTTTCTGTTTGTGGGTTATTTCACTTAGGATAATGGCCTCTAGCGCCATCCATGTTGCCGCAAAATACATGATTTCATTCTTTTTTATGGCTGTGTAGTATTCCATGGTGTATATATACCACATTTTCTTTATCCTATCATCTGTTGATGGACACTTAGGTTGCTTCCATGACTTTGCCATTGTGAATAGTGCTGTGATAAACATATGAGTGCAGGTATCTTTTTTATATAGTGGGTTTTTTTTCCTTTGGGTAGGATACCCAGTAGTGGGATTGCTGTGTAGAATGCTAGTTCTATTTTCAGTTATTTGATTTTGACTCAAGAATTTCTTCAGCTCCTGGTTTCTTTTTTTTTTTTGAATCGGAGTCTCACTCTGTCACCCAGGCTAGAGTGCAGTGGCATGTTCATGGCCACCACAGCCTTGACCTGTTGGGCTTAGGAGATCCTTTACCTCAGTCTTCCAAGTAGCTGATACTACAGGCGCACACCACCATACCCGGCTAATTTTTTGATTTATTGTAGAGACAAGGTCTTGCCAAGTTGTCCAGGCTGGTCTTGTACACCAGGACTCAGGCAATGCTCTTGCCTCCACCTCCCAAACTGCTGGGATTACAGGCATGAGCCACTGCGCCCAGCCCTGGTCCTGGCTTTTTATATGCCTCTCATTAAAGCAGGAACCATGCCTGGAGCCCCAGGTGAGAACAAGTAGAAGAATGCCCTTGGCTGGAGAGGGATCAAGGGAGTGATTTCTAGGGGAGGATTATGGCAGTATGTGAATTGTCCCCAGCCTAGGTCCGGTGGGAAGGTGGCTGCCTCCTTAGAAATCTCAGGTAGCTGGGCGTGGTGGCTCAAGCCTGTAATCTCAGCACTTTGGGAGGCCAAGGCTAGAGGATTGCCTGAGTCTAGGGGTTTGAGACCAGCCTGGGCAACTTGGTGAGACCTTGTCTCTACAATAAATCCAAAAATAAATTATCTGGTTGTGGTGGCGCTTGCCTGTAGTTCCAGCTACGTGGAAGGCTAAGTTGGGAGGAACACCTGAGCCCAGCAGCTCGAGGCTGTGGTGGCCGTGAGCATGCCACTGCACTCCAGCTTGGGTGACAGTGTGAGACTCTTGACTCAAAAAAAAAAAAAAAAAAAAGGCACCTAAGTGCCTTTTAAAAGTCACCTAATCTTCGTGGGCACATGATGGAACATGAGTGGCTTTCTTTATTCTTTCAGTGTGTTTGAATCTGAATGATGTGGGCTCACTTATGCTGATACTCTGGAATGTACCTGCAAGGGGTAGGATTGCAAAAGCAAGATTAAATAAAGCAACAAGGAGTTGTAAAGTCCTTCCCCTGTCTCATGCCCTTCCCTTAAAAAAAAAAATTATCCCTTTTTTAAATTTAAAAATAAGTAAAACATGCAAAGAAAAACTCTGAGAGTCTAGCATCAAGGTATTAATAATGATGGCCTTAAGAGTAATTTTTATTGTTTTCCTTTGTGTAACTATATTTTCTAATTTTTACACAAAAACACATTGCTTTAATCCACAGGCACACCCTCTGATTCCGTCAGCTCCTCTCTGGGCTCCCCGAGGGTGTTTGTTTTTCATGGTTAGGCCATTGGGGCAGATGGAAGGCAGTCGAGCGATGGATGTGGTGTGTCTAAATGCAGTGCATGTGTCTAAATGCAGTGTGGGGCCTGCTGCCTCGTCTTCCGGGGCGCTCACACTGGAATCTGCATATTTTTGCCAATTCTGCTTTCAGTTGGGAGGACTGTTTAGGGAGCGTTTGGTGGTTGAAGGATGAGTGGAATTCTGCCAGTGTGGCTGATGCCAACACAGGTTTTGCGGGCCAGAGAGAGTTTTGTTAGGACGCAATGGCTTTTAAAGGTGTTTTGCCAAGACAGAGATGAATGCAGACATCAGGATAGTGGTTATCTCTGAGGGGTGGGGATTCTATGCTGGAGGGGCACGCCAAAGGCTTCCAAGAAGTTGGACTGCTGATGCTTGTTTCTTAATCTGGATGATGAATATGAGGTTTTCACTTAATTGTTATTTTTAAAACTGTACATGTACATTTAATGTACTCTGGGTATGAAAAGTTTCACAATAAAAAATGTGCAACACTGTGAGAAACATATTCATGTTTCTTTTATTTTTTTATTTGATTTAGGTGAGCATAGCCACCCCAAAGCAGAAACCAAAAACTCCATTTTGCTTTGGTAAGTACTGAGCCAGGGGATGGGCCTTCTTAGCAACTTCCTCTTTTGCATGGAGACAGTCCTGTGATCACTTGTGACTATACCATGTGTGTATGAGTGATTTAAATCACAGTGACATTCCTGGGTGTCAAATGATACTGCTTTCCTTGGTCTTCCTACAAAGATTGTTATTAACACAAGAATAGAAGTCAAGGACCAGTAACATTTCGGGTATTCTTTCCTTTTTTTTTTTTTTAAAGAGACAGAGTCTCACTCACTCTATTGCCCAGGTTGGAGTACAACATGATCCTAGCTCACTGCAGTCTTGAACTCCTGGGCTCAAGTGATCCTCCTGCCTCAGTCTCCCAAGAAGTTAGGAGGACTACAGGCATGTACCACCATGTCTGGCTAATTTTTTAATTTTAATTTTTGTAGAAACAGGGGTCTCTCTAAGTTGCCCAGGCTGATCGCAAACTCCTGGCTTCAAGGGATCTATTCTTCTCCGCCTCTGGAACCTCTGGGATTATAGACATGAGGTTTTCACTTAATTATTATTTTTAAAACTGTACACGTACATTTAATGTACTCTGGGTATGAAAAGTTTCACAATAAAAAGTGTGCAACACTGTGAGAAACATATTCATGTTTCTTTTATTCGTCATGGATGATTTTTTTTTTCTGAATTGGGGTCTCACTCCATCACCCAGGTTGGTGTGCAGCAGCATCAACATGACAATTACGGCCTCCTGAGCTCAGGTGATCCTTCCACCTCAGCATTCTGAGTAGCTGTAGGCACGTGCCATCGTGTGCAGCTAATTTTTAAATTTTTTTTAGAGATCGGTCTTGCTATATTGCCCTGGCTGGTCTTGAACTCCTGAGCTCAAGAAATCTGCCTGCTTCGGCCTCCCAGAGTGCTAGATTACCGATGTAAGCCACCACCCCTGACCCTGGCCACTTTTGTTAAATTGACAATTATTGTACATATTTATGGAGTACATAATATATAGGTTAATTAGCATGTTCATCATCTCACACATTTTTTGTTCTTTTAATTTTTTAAAAATTGACAAATAATAGCTGGGTTTGGTAGTGCGTGCCTTTAGTCTCAGCTGTTCAGGAGGCTGAGGCTGGAGGATCACTTGAGCCAGGAGTTTGCGGCTGCAGTGAGTTATGATTTCACCATTGTGCTCCAGCCTTGGCGACAGAACAAGACCCTGTCTCTTAAAAAAAAAATTGACAAGGCCGGATGTGGTCGCTCCCACCTGTGATGCCAGCACTTTGGGAGACTTAGGAAAGAGGATTGTCTGAGCCCAGGAGTTTGAGACCAGCCTGGGAAACATGGCAAGCCCTTGTTTCTGCAGTTAAAAAAAAAAATTAGGCTGAGGTAGAAACATCACTTGAGCCCAGCAAGTTAAGGTTGTGGTGGCCATCATTGTGCCACTGTACTCCAGCCTGGGCGACAGAGTGAGACCCTGAACCCCCCCCAAAATTTGACAGATAATCATTGTACATATTATGGAGTCCATAATGTATAATTAACATATCATCTCAAACAGTTTTTTACTTTTGATTTTAATTTTATTTTTAAAAGTTGACAGTAATTGTACACGTATATTTCAGTTTTCTTGTTGCCACAGGACAGGTGCAAAATGTCCGCTAGAGGATTCTGTGAACCCTCATTTTAGAGTTGAGTAACAGTGTGCTCGGGAAAAGTGGAGACTTGGGGGTAGAGAAGAGGCAGTGTCAGCAAGGAGTTAAAAGAAAGGAAGGAGTATTTTGTTGAGGGTCTCTGTGTTGCCCAAAGAGTGACATGTTGGGTGGGAGATGATGTGGGAAGCAGAGCCACTCATGGGAGCCTTATGTCTGGAATCATCAGTGAATTCAACCAATCGGTCCTTGAATAAATATGCTCCTGCTGTGTTCTCAGAACTGTGCTATGTGCAAATGCTAGCAGGTAGTTTCTGTTGTGTATCTGGGATGGTTCTGAAAAAAGGCTTCATGAAGGCAAGGGTATCCTCCATTGTGTCACTGTGGCATCCTCAGCACTTGAGTCGTTCCTGCTGCATAGTGGGTGCTCAGTAAATATTTGTAAAATTAATGAGTGAACTGATGAATTCTGTATCTACCCCATGATAGTCACCTCCGAAAGTTCAGGCCTATGCTAGGAGAATAAGATAGTCTCATGAGCTGCACTCGCTCCCCACTTCATATTGGTTCAGACTTCTTTGGTGCTCACTTTCTTCCCATTCTTTCAAATACCATGGTTATCTGGCTCTCACATTTTGTGGTTATCAGATCTAAGTGTATATTAATATTACATATAATATAAATATACTATATAATATCTATCTGTCAATCTATCAATCTATCTATCAATCTGTCTATCTATCTATCTATCTATCTATCTATCTATCTATCTATCTATCTATCTATCTATCTATCCATCTATCCATCTACCCTCCTACCTAGAAGTAAATTGTTGACCTGTTGGAATACTCAGAGAAAAGGTGTGATCAAAAATGAGGCCAAGGTCATGGATTTATCTCAGGCAAGCTTTGTTCTGCTTCTTTTTTTTTTTCTTGAGTCGGAGTTTCACTCTGTCACCCAGACTGGAGTGCAGTGGTACCCTCACAGCTACCACAGCCTCGACCTCCTGGGCTCAGGTGATCTTCCTGCCTCAGCCTTCCAAGTAGCTGGAACTACCAGTATGCACCACCGTGCCCAGCTAATTGTTTGAGTTATTGTAGAGATGAGGTCTTGCCAAGTTGCCCAGGCTGGTCTCGAATCCGTGGGCTCAGGCAATCCTCTCACCTTGGCCTCCCAAAGTGCTGGGATTATAGTTGTGAGCCACCGTGCCCAGCCTGTTCTGCTTCTTAACCATAGACAAGACTCCCAGTCCAAGCCAGTTGTGTCTGGGGGACAAAGCACTGGGTTTGGAATTTTATATATGCCATCATGACCATCAATTTATTAGCATCGCTATACAGCAGTTTGTGAGTTAGTCATGCTGATATCAGACCAGCAGCCTTATCACTGCGGAACAGCACATTGAGACTGCTGTTAATGTTGTCAGGTGTCCTTCTTGTGACCAATGGGACGATCCCTGCTTCTAAAGGTGAGTGAGCGGGTGTGGCCTGCTGCTTCCTAAATATCCTTACAGGTGACTCAGCATCATGGAAGGTCCTTGGTTTGCTTTGTGAGGTTCTTCCATCTCACTGCCTTTAGCACTTTCACTTTCTGGAGCCTTGTCATGTTGCTCATATTCTGACCTGGGAATTTCTCCCTTCTTTTCCATGACTTTTGCAGTCATTAATGCCCTGTCTCAGCGATATTTTCTTCAAGCCAATGACCAGAAAGATCTGAAAGACTGGGTTGAAGCCCTGAACCAAGCCAGTAAGATCACTGTAAGTATTGTTTCTTCTCCTTTCTGGGGTAGTGAACGTGCCCTTTCCTAGACTATAGCCTGTTTGGGGTTGGGGAAAACTCAGAGGGCAGTAGGGACTTTTCCAGGATCCTGGTCCAGACCCTGTTCTCCCCTACCTTTTCTTGTGCCTTGGCTGACCAAGCACAAGTTGAATCAAGAGTTTGAATTTGAATCAAGTTCAAGGGGAAGTTTGTGGAGCATCCTCTTTGTGCTTCCTGGGAGCGCTCCTGGTCCATCATGTTTTAGGTAATTCTGGGATGCTGATTCAGAACGTGGTAGGATTGGAAAATGGATTACTGACCGGGAGAAGTTGAGTAAGGGGAAAAGCATATAAGGAGGGAAGTCAGAACTTTTTGTCAGCTTGGGGGATACTCTTGTTACTTTCAGAGGTTGCCTGGAGGGTGGTCTAAGCCATCTGTTAGCCTGTCCTAGAAAAACTGTCCATTTAAAAGCATCACTTGGCTGAGACTCACACTTGTAATCCCAGAGATTCGGGAGGCTGAGGTGGGAGGATCGTTTGAGGCCACATTAGCCTGGGCAATGTAGCGAGACCTGTCTTCAAAAAATAAAATGAAGACTTTGCTGGGTGTAATACTGTATACCTGTAGTCCCAGGCACTCTGGAAGCTGAGGTGGGAAGACTGCTTGAGCCTAGGAGTTCAAGGTTGATCTTATCACTGTACTCCAGCCTGGGCAACAGAAGGAGACCCTATCTCAAAAAAAAAACAGCACCATGGAACGAGTTTCCTGACTGTTCTATGAGTGCTCTCATTTCCTTGACTTGGCTAAGGAAGGGTACACTTCTTGGAAATACAGAAAAAGAAAAAGAAAGGGAAAGAGTAGGAAGGAGGGAGAGCGAAAACTGTATGTTTTAGAAAAAACTAGACTTTTAACCAACAAGACAGGTAGACTTCTGGCTTATAGACCATGATTTGTGTGCTGAAAAGTTTGAGTTTCTGTATCACACAGTCAGAAATGCTTACATTTGAGGGATTTCCAATGCTGGTGACAGTACTATGGCGGATCATTCTCCCAGATATCGCTGGGTTTCATGAATACATAAGTAGGAGAAATCCACACATCTCTTCAGCATCTGTTTTGCTAAACTCAACTGAGAACAACTGGGTGGTCCAAGCAGCTTAGCTGGTTAGCTTGTTGTTCTGGTAAACCTTGGTGGACCCGTGGAAAGAGAGATGGCTGGTGAAGGGAAGGGAGAGTGTTGCTGACTCACATACCCTGATGACCTGTGTGCCTGGGCGTGTGATTCTAGAGTGCTGGCTTTAGTGAGGGTTTTCTTCATTCATGTTGCGAGTCTTTGCCCTTCAGCACCTTTCCTATCATGGGGTTTCTTTGAGTGACTAAGACTTGATTCTTGTCCAGAGTCTCCTCCTGGATCTCTTTCTCTGTTCCTGCCTGCTGAACTGGACCAGACAACCTGCAAGGCAGCAGGGAGG
Organism: Tarsius wallacei; assembly: GCA_963574415.1. Lineage (NCBI taxonomy): Eukaryota > Metazoa > Chordata > Mammalia > Primates > Tarsiidae > Tarsius > Tarsius wallacei. The sequence continues at coordinate 14,141 of CAUYQG010130476.1, forward strand.
TGCTTCACCTTTCTTTTGTGCCTTGAGCCTGGGGTTGCTCTAAGCAGCTGGCTTCCTCTGCCTCTTCTCTGGCAGAGTGGAGAGGCGCAAGGTGGTGCCAGGGGTCGGACATCCAGAGGCCTACTAGGATGTCAGAGCCTCCCTTGGAGTCTCCACAGTCTCCAGAATCCTTCTAATTTTCCTTTGCTGGGTTCTACATCTCATTCTCCTGCCAGAGGTCCTGTGGTCCAGAAGGAAGAAGAAGGATATTCTATTTCCACTTAATGTTTTTGTGTCCTGGATGGGCTAACTCCTTTCTCTACTTTCAGTATCATCCCATATTGTGTGTCCTTTCTTAGAGAGACTGGGATGAGTTGGGTAGATGCAGGGCTATTGCCACCACATTGGTGAGACCCTTATTTATGAATGAATGAATGAATGAATGAAGTCACCCCAGTGGGAGTACAGTGGTGTGATCACAGTTCACCGTAACCTTGAAATCCGGGACTCGAGTGATTCTTCCACCTTAGCCTTCTGAGTAGCTAGACTGAGGCCACCATGCTCAGCTAATTTTTAAACAATTTTTTTGTAGAGACAGGGCTCACTGTGTTGCCCAGGCTGGTATCAAACTCCTGGCATCAAGTAATCTTCGCCTCCCAAAGTGCTGAGATTATAGGCATGAGCTACTGCATCTGGTCAATACATTTTTGTTTTAGGGCACCTCATGAGGCACCAGGCACTCTGGGGGATACAGGGATGAAAGAGGAAACAGATACTGCTGCGAGCTAGACTCTCACACGTGCTGTGCCATTTTTCCTCACATAGCTCTTATGAGACAGGTTGCTTTACTGCCATATTTTAGATGAGGAAAATGGAGGTCAGAATCTAGTCTGAGGTCAAGAGGTTAGTAAATGGTAGAGCTGGGGCTCTAACCCAGGTGCCCTGACTTCTAAGATTGAGGAGTTTATAGTTTATAAAAATATTAAAAATAGCCGGGCTCGGTGGCTCAGCCTGTAATCCCGCGCTTTGGGAGGCCGAGGTGAGTGGATTGCCTGAGCTCGTGGGTTCGAGACCGATCTGGGCAACTTGGTGAGACCTCGTCTCTACAATAAATCAAAAATTAGCCGGGCGTGGTAGCACGCGCCTGTAGTTCCAGCTACTTGGAAGGCTGAGGCGGAAGGATCGCCGGAGCCCAGCAGGTTGAGGCTGCGGTGGCTGGGAGCAGCCACTGCACTCCAGTCTGGGTGACAGAGTGAGACTCCAACTCAAAAAAAAAAAAAAAATTAAAAATAAGCAGCAGTTGTAACATAGGTTACCCACTCCTTTTACATACATGGCTTCATTTTAGCCTTGTAAAAACCTTAAGTAGTTGGGCTCGGTGGCTCAGCCTGTAATCCCGTGGCTTGGGAGGCTGAGGTGAGTGGATTGCCTGAGCCCGCGGGTTCGAAACCCGCCTGGGCAACTTGGTGAGACCTCATCTCTACAATAAATCAAAAAATTAGCCAGGTGTGGCAGCGCGTGCCTGTAATTCCAGCTACTTGGAAGGCTGAGGCGGAAGGATCACCGGAGCCCAGCAGGTCGAGGCTGCGGTGGCCAGGAGCAGCCACTGCACTCCAGTCTGGGCGACAGAGTGAGACTCCAACACACAAAAAAAACCAAAAAAAAAAAAACCCCAAAAAACCTTAAGTAGGAAGCACAAGGGTTATTATCCTCATTATAAATGTGAGGAAATGGAGATTGTTGTTCATTTTATGCTAAGGTCATGGAGTTCTTAATGATTGAACAAAATGTTTGACATGTATTTAAAGAATTGAGTTTTCTCAGAATATTAGTGTTCCCATATTGTTTCCTAGGGTGACTGTAATAAACTGGGAGGCTTAAAACAATGGAAATGTATTCTCTCACAGTTCTGAAGAATTCTGAAATCAATGTGCCAGCAGGAGCAAACCTCCTCTGAAGACTCTTGGGAAGAATATTTCCTGCTTCCCTAGCTTCCAGTGGCTCCTGGCAATTCCCAGCATTCCTTGCCTCATAACTGCGTCCCTCCATCTCTGCCTCTCATCATACGGCCTTCTTCCCTGTGCTTCTGTGCCCACCCCTCTTCCTTCGCAGGCATCAGTCATTGAACTTAGTACCCACCCAAACCAATATGACCTCGTCTTAACTAATTACTTCTGCAAAGACCCTATTTCCAAATAATGTCACATTCTGAGGTTATGGGCGGACAGTTTTGGGGGGGCATCATTCAACTCACCACATTTCTGAAAAAGGTTGAAAATGGAGCAGTAAAAGGAAAGCACAGCTTTCTCTCCAGTTTGAATTATTCCTCTCGGCAGGCTAGCCACACTCAGTGGGAAGAAAGAGGAGTCTTTGGACATGTCCCTGTGGGTCTCCCTCATCAGAGAACACTCCATAGGTGGGCGGGGGACGGCACACCTTTAAGTCGGCCTCTGGGATTGGGTCAAACCAAAAGAATGATCTTGCTTTCAAGTGAGTGGCTTGGTGAGGTTGAGTTTGTCTTCTGCGGGCTGAGTTAAAGTCTCAGGAAGTGGAACATCTTTGGAAAGGCTCTGCATGGTTGATTTGAGGCTGTGGGTGATATAGGAACACAAGAGATGGCAACCAGTGGTCCTCAGAATCCTGGGAAATGTAACAGCCAAGCTTTCATGAGTCCTCTCCTGGGCACTGGGAACCCTAAAAAGTGGCTTCCTTTCTTCTTTGCTTAGTCTCAGGAATTTATTCAGGTCATCTGGGAGAAATTTTTGCTGCTCTATGATGGTTTTATCACTAAACACCCCAGACAAAATCAACATCCCTAAAAAATTTGGTCACAGGCCGGGCTTGGTGGCTCAGCCTGTAATCCCAGCACTTTGGGAGGCCAAGGCAAGTGGATTGCCTGAGCTCGCAGGTTCAAGACCAGCCCAGGCAACTTGGTGAGACCTCATCTCTACAATAAAATAAAAAAAATTCTGGCTACTTGGAAGGCTGAGGTGGAGGATTGCCACAAGTCAGTGCTGGGTTGACTGCGGGTGTGCCACTGCACTTCAGCCTGGGCAATGGAGTGAGACTCCTACTCAAAAAAAAAAAAAAAAAAAATTTGATCACATAATAGCAAAACTCAAAGGAAACGAGAAAAGGTGGCCTACTTAGGTCATGATATTTAGCAATGGGAAGTCAGGCAGTCCTACTAACAGATCACTTAATTTTAATGAGCTTGAGTTGACCTTGTCTGTAAAATGGAGAAAATCATTTCCACTTGCTGAGACTGCTTGAAAATGAGAGAGAATGCAGCAGACAGCTTCTTAGTACATTGCCTGGCACCAGATGGGAGCCCAAAGGAACTGTGACTGCAGTTAACTCTCAGGAGGTGGGATTTCTGGCCTGACTTGGAGAGGTAGGGGGCAGAGGTCATCCTTGTCTATGTAAAATGAGTGCACAGTCTGGGAAGAGAGGGTCTCATCTTCTTTGTGGGGGCCCAGCATAATCAGGGTGATCTCACTCCTCTGAGCAGACATCAGAGGGCATGGTCTTTAGTCCCTGGGAGGTGTTCTCAGGGGGCCCTGAGCTCTTGAAAGGGTCTGGATCCTTAGGTCCTTCTGACTCTAAAGGCTGTAGAAGAAGTGGAAGAGGACTTCAGCTCTTCTCATGAGAGCTATAGTTACTTCCCTGGCAAATAGAGGTAGGATGTTTCATTCTCAGGAGGGTGAGGTGTGATGCTGGCACACTGGCCAAGAGTCGAGGTTTAGTCTCTGTTCAGCTGTACGTTGTGGCTTTGGGAAAATGACTCAACTGTTCTGGGTCGAGTTTGCAGACTCTAGTATAAATGAGTGAATTATGCGAGGAGGAAGAAACATGACTACAGAAATGAGGATAAGTGACATCTGATGTGTGACCTCAGTACTGGGGAGAGTGTTAGAGACTGTGCAGATGAATAATTCATTTTCTACCTAACAGGGGAACTGTGTAGCTGAAAAAGTGGATTTTTATGTGAAATATCCCAAATTTTAGATACAGATTGAAATAGGCACTGCATAGGACAAACAAAACATAATTTGGGCAAAGACTACCTATAGGCCACCAGTTTGCAACCTCCGACTTGTGGTTTTCAACTAACTATAAATTTCTATCACTGAGCATGGTAGCTCATGCCTGTAATCCCAGCACTGTGGGAGGCTGAGGGAGGAGAATGGCTTGAGCCCAGGAGTTTGAGACCAGCCTAGACAACATAGAGAGACCCCATCTCAAGAAGAAAAATTCTATGATTTGATTAGTTATGGTACTGTAACTAACTCTGTCAAGGAGGAACAAATATAACTTGCTCTTCTAAAAGGTCTCTGTTTGTAAACATTAGTTTTAATTAAAATGTTGTAATAGGCTTTTATTTGTGTTTCTAAAGTGTTTAAATATATATACTTTTTCATTTGATAACCACAGCAATGCTTATGACATAAATATCATTTCTCTTTTCATCTTATATGCTAGACAGTTTAGGCCTAAGAGGGCCAATGATTTGCCAAAGGTTGCTGAGGTGGTTGGTGAGAGGTCGAAGGCTACACCTTGGGTCTTCTGGCTCCAAAGCTCATGCACCCTCATTCTGTCCCTTTGACCACACATTTGTTCCTGTTCACCTGCTAGCTTGCTGTCTCCTGTCTTCATGTTCCCGGTTCCTTTTCATCTTCCAGGTTTCTGTGTGCACACCTCCACCTCTGGAGACTGCCCTGCCTTCCCCATTTGAGGCTGTCCCTGCTGTGCTCTGTCTCAGCTCCATGATTGTCTTTGTGCCACTCACCCCCATTTGTGATTAATCTGGTCATTTTGCTACGTATTTTTTGTCACTCTCCCCTACTAGCATGGAAGTGCTGTGAGGACAGGACCCATATCAATTTAGTTTGATATTTGGTTTCTAGCCATTAAAGGCTGGCTCATAGTAGGAGCTCAGTAAGTTTGTGGTCAGTGGGTGTGTGTTTTGGAGGAGGCCTTTGCTGGCTGTGTTCCTCGTCTTCAGTTTTGGACCAATGGAAGGGCTGGGGAGGATTGGGGCATCTGCCAGTGATCTGGTACATTAGCATTTCTCATTCCCCCTGCTCTGCTTTTCCTAAGTCTTCTGTTCCCTGCTGACCATGCTGTCCTTCTTCCCAGGTACCCAAAGGTGGGAACTTACCCTTGGCGACTGAAGTTCTCAAAAGCCTAGCAGCTCCTCCGGCCCTGGAAAAGAAGCCACAGGTGGCCTACAAGACTGAGATCATCGGAGGGGTCGTGGTGCACACGCCCATCAGCCAGGTGCTACAGCTTGGCCAGTGCTGCCACAGGATTGAGGGCGTGGGAGAGACTGTGGTGTGCCAGTGGTGTGCACAGAGGACTGTACTGGAAAGAGGGCCAGGGGTGCGGTTGTGAGGAGCAGGAACAGATGAGGTGACTGAGAAAGTACAGGAGGGGTGCGTACAAGTGATGGCCATCAGAAATGGGGGCCACTACCTCTTGGAGCTGTATGGCCAGTATGGTTCTGCATTTGACCCAAGAGATGAGTATTTGTCAAACCCCTAGGAAATGGCTGTGAAGGCCAGTGAGACTGGACAGCAGCCCATATCCCTCCTTCTTGTTGGGAGCTCGTACCGCTTCTGGTCTGCATTCTCTGTCTTTCCCTGTCTCCTGGGCCTGCCCACCCTCCTGGGCCTTGTTTTCTGAAGGCACCCAGCAGAGTGCCTGATGGAGCAAAGTACAGGTGTATTTTCCTGTTTCTTTCTTCTTTGACATAGTGGCAAAGAGGCAGGGCTCCAGCTAGTGTGGGTAGGGCTGTGGTTGTGGCTACTTAGAGGAGAAGGGCCGCTAATCCTTCTGCTGCTTCCTTGCAGAATGGCGGGGATGGACAGGAAGGGAGTGAGCTGGGGTCCCACGCCATCCTTCGGCGGTCTCAGAGCTACATCCCTACATCTGGCTGCCGTGCCTCCGCTGGACCTCCCCTTATTAAGAGTGGCTACTGTGTGAAGCAGGGGAACGTGGTGAGTGTCAGCCCAAGGTCTGACTCAGGCCTCTGGTGACTCCATGGGTGTGGATGTGGCAGAGGGAGAGGAGATTGACGGGAGGTGCCTGAGTCCCCCGTGGAGCCTCTGCCTATACCGGTGAGATTTTGAGACCCACCTCTCAGAGGTATCACTCACCTGCCAGAGGTATTGCCCCTGATATGAAGAAGCCTTTGCCCCCACTGCAGGTGGGAGCCCACTTCCATGGGGAGCTAAGCATTGGAACACCCTCCATGATGCCGGGGACCCTCTTTAATGTCCTGCTCTTTATTTTTCACTGCAGAGGAAGAGCTGGAAACGTCGCTTCTTCGCACTTGATGACTTTACCATCTGCTACTTCAAGTGTGAGCAGGTTTGTAGTAGCTTTGGGGCCCTTCTGAGAGGTCATGGAAGCTAAGAGACGCAACAATACACCCCCATGGGAGAAATGATGAGTAGATGTGTGGGTGCACACAGACTTCAAAGATGCCCCATGTCTCCATCCATCCTGTGTGCACATCTTGACAATGACGTTCCAGTGTCCTCTCTGCAGTGAGCTGCTGTGTGGTCAGAACCACAGAGCATATTCTTCTTAGATTTTTCTTTTTCTCTTGCAGATTATTTTGAAGCTAGGTTGTTTGCCAGGCTGGTTTTAGCCAACCTTTTCTGAGAGATGGGCATTGGTCAGCAGGTCTGGGTTATGGTTTATGGCCTTACTTCCCATTTTTCCATTTTTCTCACCAGGACCGAGAGCCTCTGCGCACTATATTTCTCAAGGATGTCCTCAAGACCCATGAATGTCTGGTCAAGTCTGGGTAATTGTCTCTGCTCATTCTCTTCTGATCACACCTCTGTTTGTCCTCTTAAATCTCCCTTTTAGGCTGGGCTCGGTGACTCAGCCTGTAATCCCGTGCTTTGGAAGGCCGAGGTGAGTGGATTGCCTGAGCCCACGGGTTCGAGACCCGCCTGGGCAACTTGGCGAGACCTCACCTCTACAATAAATCAAAAAAATTAGCCGGGTGTGGTAGCGTGCGCCTGTAGTTCCAGCTACTTGGAAGGCTGAGGCGGAAGGATCGCCAGAGCACAGCAGGTTGAGGCTGCGGTGGCCGGGAGTAGTGGCCCCCGCACTCCAGTCTGGGCAACAGAGTGAGACTCCAACTCAAAAAAAAAAAAAATCTCCCTTTTACTACCCTTCTGAGACTCAATTCAAGACTCTTTTACCAAGAGCCAGGAGCCTAAGACCTTGTGTCTGTCTCATCGCATCCAAGCTGACACCAGATGAGGTCACATTAGGCAAATGTACATTAGGCAAGAGTACCAGTACCTCCCTTTGGCTCCTAAGGAGATGAGCCTACATAATAATTTCTGGTGGAGAAAAAGAAAGAATGTAGAAATGAAGAGGCTGGAGCTCAGATGCTTCTCGGTTGTTGGAATGAGATACTCAGTCTCTGGCAGGGCTGGGGCTCAGAGGAGGGACTGTGCCTTTAGGTCACCAACTTCACTGTATCTGGTCAGATCACTCCTCATGCTAGTGCCTCTTCCCTGGACATCTTATGTCTTTTCTGTTCCTTTTGACACTGATGTCCTAGCAACCCAACAGTGATTCGCAGCATCTCTGTGTGACTCCTGTTGGGCAGGAAGAACAAGTATTTTAAATGTGTTCCTCTTCCCATTAAGAAATGGTTCCTAGCCGGGCTCGGTGGCTCAACCTGTAATCCCGCACTTTGGGAGGCTGAGGTGAGTGGATTGCCTGAGCCCACGGGTTCGAGACCTGCCTGGGCAACTTGGCGAGACCTCATCTCTACAATAAATCAAAAA